>VZRF01002277.1:763722-1017839 GCA_013396875.1 Vireo altiloquus
GGGCTCCCGCCACCTCCTGCCCGCGCGTCCCCGCCTCCCGGTCCCGCCCGCTCTGCCCCAGCCCCGCGGTACTTGGCGGTGGCGAGGTCGCTCCCGCTCGTCTGTGGCCCTCGAGTGTGTTGCAGGGTTTTCCAGGGAAGATGCTCTGGGGGAGGCTGAAAGCCACGGAGTGTTTCAACATGCCTCACTCAGACCCTCCGCTCACTTTTTACCACTGTATTTCTTGCTTGTTTCAGAAATGTTGCTCCAGACTTGTTGAGCGCAAAGCAATCAGGCACGTTCGCATCGTAGAATCACGGGATGGTTTGGGTTGGAAGGGGCCGTAAAGATCATCTAGTTCCGGCACCCCATCATCCTCACTCATTACAAGGCCACTTCAGTGGGAACTTACATTCAAAGTCCTGAAAACAAAACACATGGCAAATTACGAACAGGTAATTTTTTTGCCAGGACTGCTTTTCCGTGCTCGAAGAAGGTAATTTTTACCATGAGATGATGCTGGGCCTTCTGCAGCCGATAATTCGTTTACTTCTGTGCAAGAAGCAAGCTACTGATTCTCAGAACAGCTTACTGATTAGTATTGCAAGTGCATTGCTTTGGTTCCTGCAAAATGGCACTTGATAACCAAGTGTAACACTCCCTGGTAAAGAAAGATACACAGAAGAAGAAATATTTGCATTTGTTTACCTCTGCAACTTTGGAAGTGAAAGCCATACCCAGCTGAACTTTCCCATCTTTCTAGATGACATGCATATAGAATGGAAAATGAGCCTTCAGAAAAGTTGATTAATCAGAGTTTGCGTCTTGCATGCGTACCAAACCAGGGTTTTCTCCAGACATTTCTATAGCAAGCTTAATAGATGCTTCAAATGATACAGAAGGATAGCCTGTCCTGGTTTTGAGTGATGAGACAAAATTTTTTCTACCTTTTATTTTGCTGAGAAATTTCACACTAAGGGTATATAGTTGCTTTGAATGTGGCAGGTCACTGGACACAACCTTACATTTTCTTCCCAAGAAATCTTGTGCCCCTCTGGGACTGGAGTTACCACAACCACTGTGGGCATCTCCTCTGATTTTTCTAACTTCTGTGTTCAGAATTTTCAACAGTATTTTTATTCCATTCGTACTCCTAATAGTAGGGCAGGAATCATATACATATAAAATGTTTTAATACTTCGATTTGGTTCTTTGATTGTTTTAATATGATTCCATGAAATCCAAGTCATGATTATGCTCATAGATATTTAAATATAGTATTACATAAAAAACAGCAATCACATTTAAACAGACATTACATGTGATTTTTGACTGTGGAATCACAACCAAAAACATCCCATGAAGAAAAATCACAATCGGTGTTCTTGGCTACATTATTTTGTATTATCTGAACCACTGCTAAAGAGTTTGTCCATGTGAATCCTAGTAGCAAAATACATTTATTTCTAGTTAAGTTTCACCTAATTTGACTTAATTACAATATTGATTTCACTACTGAGTTGTTCTTCTAAGTGATAAGCCAGTGTGTGCGCAGCAGCCTCAATACATAATCTGTAAAGAAGCCATAAGGAACTATGACTTTGTGAAAAAGAGCTCTGTAAGCACGGGGATGTTTTCACCATTTTAGTTCAGTGTTTCATGTTTTCATTCTTAATCCTCATTTTATGGGAAAATTGTTTGTTTCCCACTGCAATTTTTTTTCTGCAAGAATGGATTCATGCTGGTGAGAATGGATTGGTCAGAAAGGCAGTTGACATTTAGATGATGAAGTGCTACTGACAGGCTTGCTGTGTTTTGTGGGAAAGGAAGCAGCCTGGGTGGAGTATATGTGTCCTAGGATATTTTTTGTGTGTTTCTTAGAGGTGTACATAGAGGAGGGGTAGCATTACTATTATGTGACTGTATCTGAAATGGATGTCAATCAGAGAGGGATTTTTGTTGATCTTGCCAGACCCATCAATTGGCTGTCATATCCCTGGATCAGATTAGTGTAAAATTTTAAATGTATTTTTAGATTACATGGTTTTATATCACAATTTTTTTAAGGAAATGTATCAGCCATTGTTTTCAGTGATTATCTTTTCTTGTTTTTCCTCCCATTTTCATTCTTTCACAAGATCTTCAGCTTCTTCTGACAATTTGACAAGAATCTGTCCCTTTTTTTTCTCATCATATGCAATGATTTTTAAGTTTATGATTTGTGAAACTTTTTTTAAAAGAAGTGTAGTTAAGCCCATTGAATATATGTTTCCTTTTTTTTTTTGTCTTTTGCAAAACTCCAAGAAGCAGTTCCTGAGCTCTTACAGTTTAGTTAGTTTATGCAAAAAGTTGAGAAATTATGCTCAACATCATTGTTCCAAGTTGACAACACAGATTAAATTAACATACAGAAAACTATCTTCCCAAGTGCAGCAACTTGTCTACTGTCTAACCTGATGTCTCTTTATGTATGTCTAACCACCAAGTTAAGATCAAAGATGTGAAACAATGTTCTTAATTATTTTTGTTCTATTAATTTTGCTATCACTAAGTAAGAGTTCTGTCCCATCTCTTATCCTGAACTGTAGCCTGAATGTTGCAAATAAAACAGCTATTTGATTTGGGCTACTATTCAGGCAAACATTGAAACTTTCAGGTAATACCTTACTTCAGAACTTCTAAAAGGTACAATGTTCCCCATCTAACCACAAAGCTAAAATTCTCTTCGTGCTCCTGTCATTTCCTAACAATGTAATTTCTGGTGGCTTTGACAGATACAGTCTTGTTCTTCTCATATCCAACCAGAACTACTACTGAAAGAAATAATCACCTTAGCTCATCCTTTTATCAATGTAATTCCTCACTTTGCATCTCTCCGAGGTCTCCAAGGTCTCTCTATGCTCGCTCTGTACACACTTTGCCTTCATTTTCAAATCCTTTATTCCTATCCTGTCTTGTTTTCACTTAGCTTTTATATGTCATTTCTCACCTCTGCCTAATAAAGAATTCTGGTTCCACTACTTTTGTTTTTTACAAACCCTGTTTTGCTTTCCCCTCATATCAGTGTTTCTCTCAAATCCATCCAAAAGAGAAGTACAGCAGGATAGCTACTGTAACTTAATGCTGCTGGTGTGCTGTGCCTACTTCAATCATGCATCTCCTGTACTTAGTATTTCTGCCTGTTAGTTCACATCTAGTCTTACATTTCAGTTCCAATCTCTTCAGCACAGATACCTTCCTCTTGCTGTATGTTAGGTTAGTGGTTGACATCACTATCCCTAACAGCAGGCATTCCTAAAATCCGTGCAGCATGGCCCCAGACAACTGTCCTTACCCATGCTTCCCACAGGGGTAGAAGGGTTGTGGAGCCCATCCTCTCTCCTTCCAGCCTTCAGCTGAAAATCTCACCATGATGTCAGTCATGATAGATGGTGCATTTTGTGACACAGACAGCCTGCCATTAGGACAAACTCATTTCACTGAATCGTCTGATGGTAATGACTTTCAGTGACAGACTGACCTAGGCTGGCCCAAGTCAGCGTGCTGGAGGTGAAAGGCTTCATATTCCATTACCAGGACTCTGAGCCATCAAGTCTGCTCCATTCCACCCCTACTTAATCTGTATTGATAGACTTGGTAGCATTTTCCTAACTACTCTCATCCGTACAGATGTCTGCCGTTGTTTTGTTGATGCATTCAATCAATACTACATTAAATGTTACCTTCAGTTTACCCTTAATTGTCTAAAGTAGATGTGATATTTTCATTATTTATACAACTATGCCATTAAATTATGCATTCCAGATTAAAAGAATAAAAGACTTGTTTACATTATTATTATTGCTCTGGCATCAACTTTTGGATTTCTGTGTAAAGAAATTATTCTCCTATTGGAGGGTGAAATGGGGACTGACAAGCTCTAGCTCCTGTTGCCTCTGGGACGTAATTATGCTTGCAAATACAAAACCAGAAAAAATCATAAGCTTAACACAGCAGACACTCTTGAAAGTTTCATCTCAGCATGAAGCTATGTTTTAATTATTATTTTTGTCTGCATTGTTCAGATCGACAGTGCACCAACTAGAATAAGTGCTTATCCTAGTTAATTCTTCATGAGACTTATGTCGCTGGAAGATGCATTTAATTTATTTCCTTTTGCTTTCCTTAAGCTGGCACAGACTAAGTGGTTATCTATAAACATTCTACAAAGGTTTTACTACTTTAGGGCCAGATCCAAAGCCTGTTGAGTCAATTGGAAGCGTCAAAGGTCTTTGGAACAAGCCCTATTACAAGGCAGAAGTAAGCTGTGATTTTTTTGGGGAGCTTGAAGAATAAAAAAGGAAAAACTCCTTATTTATGTTCTACAGTATTAACAGATTTCCAATATGATAGAGATTTTCCATTCTTATGGAGTGTATTTGGACACATAGACGTCTCCACTCACATAAATGGTAATTAAATATATATATATACACACATCCACACATGTCTGTATGTGCATGTCATGATTGCAACTGAAGATCGATAGCATTATAATAAAATATTTTTCTGCTGCAGTTTCTGCTTGCAAATATTAATCTATGTAATACATATAGTTGTTGTACCTGAATAACTTTCATCTCTGTTGCAGAAGAAGATTTTCTTATGTACTGGTTTAATTGGGTAATTACAATGATGTATTTCATATTGGGGAAAATAGCATATTTTGAAAATTACTGTGGAAAATTAATGGAGTTGAAAGAGGGGAAGTGCTCCAACCATTCATTTCCCTTTTTCCCCCCGGTCTCTGGGACCTGCGGATATCAAGGCTCTTTTTTGCTAGTAAAGGTTGAGGCAAAGGTATCCCTTCAGTACCTCAACCTTTGCCATGTCCTGAGTAACCAGGACCTCTGTCTCACTGAGCAATGAGCTCACATTTTCCCTGTCTTCCTTTTGTCACCTAAACATACTTGCATGTTTTGTTCAGGATGTGCTTTGACACATGCCCCCTAACCATCTAGAACAGTGTGTCCACGTGCCAGCAACCTGTCAGTAATCCTTCCTAGTGGGTGATAACTCGTGCTTCAGGAAGCTTGAACCATATTTAGGAATCGCTTAGCAGAGAGCTGGCCAAACCAAAACAGCCTTTGTAGCTACTTAGTAGCACAGGTGATCAAATGCAAGCGCCCCGGATCAGCCTTTGGCAGAGTTCATTATACTTCTGTCTCTGAGTTACCGGTCAAGAAAGAAATCCTGAAGTCACTGTAGCTCTGAAACTTCAGCCCAGAGCCTGGCACAGATTAAAAAATAAAATTGGCATAATTATAGTTGCTTAGAATGGAACCAAGGACAGAACAAAACAGAAGTCCTTATTGTACCACAGTATGTGTCACTGTATCTTGTCACCCTGTCTCAAGAAAGACACCTAAAACCTGAAAGCATTACAGAGGTGGGTAACAAGAATGATCAGAAGAACACTCTTTATCCTGGAAAAAAGATAACTTGAGAAAGTAATTGCTTGCAGAGTGTGTAAATTGTTTGGTGCTTCTCAAATCTAAAAAAGAAGAGAACAGCAAGTGAAAAAAAACAAACCCAGGCAGCAGGTTAAAAACAGAGCTTTTTGCTGGACTGTGGACCTGCATTCTTTCTTTGCCTTCTCTGTGGTGATCAGTGGACCCAGTTAGCTCCCATGCTCTGCCCATCATGACAGATGCTGTGGGTTTGGGTCCTGCTCGTGAGGGCAGTTCCTGCCCTGTGGCTCCTTCCAGCTCCTGCCCAATGTAGATGAGCCCTGCTTTTGTTCCTTTCTGACAGTAAATTCCATACCTCAGTGTATGGTAGAACTCTGTATAGATTTGCATCTTGAGTGGATAAATGTGATATTCCTTTTACAAATCTTTTTTACAAAAGATTTTCTGTTAAAGTTACTGCCACTAGAGTAGCATTTAAATTATAATTAGTGATTAAGGCTACTTGGAAATAGTTCTTCTCACTTAATGTTTGTTTAATGTGGACAGGGTTAAACTTCTATATAATTAATAAATTTTATGGACAGTTGACAAAATGATTCAATTAAATTATTACTTGATACAGACCAAAGTAAGTATGTCTCTTACAGAGATTTGTCCCACTTCTCATGACATGTATTTCAAAGAAAGTGTAGTTTGTCACAGACAGTACAGTCAGGAGTGTTAAATCATTCTATTAGATCTGTAAGTGCTGTTTATGAAAACTTGTCAACTCGTTGTGCTGAGTTTTGCTGAGCATGGGGACACAAGTCAGAACAAAATGTGTTGTACACTCTCCAAAGGAGCTGTGGAAATCCAGAGATGGAGAATTAGGCATTTTTCTGCTGCAGTTTGGTTAATCTCATTTGTAATTAAGATTTTAAAAAAACAATAAATAATAGCCAAAAAAAGCTGTTCCTAATACGTCATCCGAATCTGTTTCATTCTGTCTTTCAGCCATTGGTTCTTCTTCTGTCTTTATATATCTGAGAAGTTTTCAGCATCTTTTCACTGGGAAGGTGCTTATATACTGTAATCAGACCACAGTCTAATTTTAATAAACTGAGATTTGGGAAGTTTTGCTAAGATTTCTTACCACTAGGCATTTCTTTCAGCTCTCTCATAATTTTTACAGCTGTCTTCTGTGGTCTGCCTAATTTATCAAAATGCTTTCCAAAATACAGATGTTAGAAGTGAATGATTTATTCCAAAAATGATCCCATCAGTGACAAATTCAGAATTAAAACATGTCATTAACCCTGGAAGTTACTTTATTACATGATTTTCTATCCAACAACTATGCATATACTTAGTCAAATCTTTGCTTGAGCAAACTGCTTTGAACCATTTGGAAGCAGTGACCATAATAGCTTCAAAACATTAGTTTTCAGAATAAAGCTTTCCACCTTTCTAAATATCACTTGTAATTCTTTGTTTGGCTTCATTTAGAATGCTTTAATTGTTGCAAAGCAGCAATGGATTCTTATCACTCTTTTAATTCCATCCTCAATGTTATTTGCTATTGGCCAACCTTTTTGTTCTCTTTTTTTTTTTTTAATCAAAAATGAGTTTATATTCCTAACTGGAGCTTTGTCAAAAACTTTAAAGCATCTGTGGCTCACTGTCGTCCCCAGAAGAACCTTATTAGGAGTGTATCTTCAATCATAGCTATTTTTTGTGTTCACTTTCTATTTCCTAATATCTTTAATGTGTGCTCTTTTGATTTGTTACTAGAAAAGCCACCCTACACCATTTCTTCCCACAAACACAAGTGGACTACCCAATTTCCCTAAGAAGTTTAATAGCAAATTAGCAATTATAAAGCAAGTCTTTTGGCTTCACAGCCTCTGCCTGCTTGATGCTATGTGCTGTGACTACAGGCCGCTGAAGTGTGAGAGCAACTTCCAGCCTGTCCCCTTGACCATGGTTGCTGCTGGTCCTTCTCCGCTGTGGGGAGGGAAGACAGCAGAAGTGGTGGCAAGTGCTCTGCAGCCACGTGGGCACCAGCTCACTCGCTGTGTGTCTGGCATGCTGTTCCTGGCAAGGCTGCCTGCCCATCCCAACACCTTTTCCCTTTGGTAATGATTGACACAAGACAGAAGGATCCTTCCTAGAAAGATCCTGGCATCACCTGTGAGGGAAAACAGATGGGGTTTTCACACAGCCTGAATTCAAGAATAATGTGGATGCTTTTTCTGTCAGCACTTCAAACCACTAAAGTAAGTACAGACATAACCCATGTTTCCTGGCTGGCCACGAGTCCAAAGACGTAAGGTAATTAGGTCCTGAATTCCCCTTTGCTGAGATATGGCTTTGTGGGTTTCATCCTCGCCTGTGTTTAAATGTTGTCAAACCCAGTTTGGACACAGAATCTAAAGAGCATAGTGGTATACAGCATTCATGGAGAGCATCCCTGTTCTCCTTGTTTTGCAGTGGTAGAATAATATTAGAGAAGTAAGAAGCTGGAACTTCTCAAACCTTGCAAATAATTGCCAAGCACTGTTCCAGGTAACTGAGACAATACTGAACCAAAATGATGCAACTTCACAATGTAATGTTTTGTCCTGGCTGCTATATATTGAGGCTGTTCTTGATGCTGTCTTGCTTTAATAGCTGCATGGATTTTAATTGTTTTTTAAAATGAGATTTGTATCAGAATGATCTAAATGTAAGCTAAAATTACCTCAAAAGGCTATTCATCATTAATGTAGCTGAAGTGAGCCATCTTTTCAATATCTTTATTCAAATAAAACATGTACTAAAACGAATGACAGACAGATACAGCTGAAATTGCTTCAACACGTTTTGTAAATATATAGTTACTAATAAAGATAGTAATAATGATATGCTGAACTATGCATAATAAAAATATACAACAAGAAAGATATTCTTTGCCTGAAAATATCTGAAAATGAGCTTCATATAACACTATGAGCTATCTGCCAACAACCAAAAAGTGGACACAGTTTCAGAAGGAGTCATTAGCTTCCAAGGAGCTGTTTAAATATGTCAACAACAGTTGAGGATAAAACATGAAAAAATGCCCCATTATATAATAAGAAGTTATTTCTTCAATATCAGATGTAAAAGAAGTCTTGAGTAGCTTGAAATAACTGGAACATTCATGGTTGAAGGCAAATTTGTATTTATAAATAAAAAACTGGTTTCTCAAAAGATCAGGAGTTAGGATTAACTTTCTACTGGGAAATCTTTTCCAGGATAATTGAATTCTGTAGTGACAAAGAGAAAGTACATGCAAATAATTAATTAGCAATAATTCAGCATGGAGAATTATTACTTACTCTACAAAATAAGGTGAGAGGTAGTATAGCTGAAAACACTATTATTCTTAGTTATGAATATTTCTGTACATATTATTCTTTCATTCAGTACCTAATATCTTCATTCTTAATGAAATACTATTAATTCCAGAGTTATATGCAAAAATTCTCCTCCTGCAAATGTTTATGTATATGCTTTATATTATACTATCTAGTGCTAAGTTAAGAGAAGTTCTAGCTTCTAGGGACTTCAGTTCTCAAACTCTTCTTTTAAAAATCAGCTTAAATTAAAAACATTTTTTTCCTTCTTAACAGACTGAACATTTTCATGTTAGCAGAATAAATAATAAATTAATGTGACAGGAGGTAGGATAAGTATGAAGACTGAAATGCTGCATTTACAGCTCTAACGTGTTTTGAGAAAAATCTGATCAAAGGCATTTTATGAACAGAAATTTTCCATTTCCCTTTTGGGGTAAATTGTCTTTACTGTGGAAAGAGGAGTACTACTGGGAACAGAGAATATTTTTTTGAAATCTGTTTTTCTAGAATGACTGCTTTACTTTTTCAGTTTCATAGCCGTTAGTCTTTTTCTAGCACTAATCATGCAAGTGATGTCATAAAAAGTAAGTTTTTATATAAGTTTTAATCACATATATTTCAAATCTCAAGTAGGCTGTTCAGACAAAACACTGCTTAGAAGACCCTATTATACCATGCAGTAGTGTGTGATGAGGAGATGCTACATTTATTTTAGGAGAGAAAGAAATCTGTATTTCATTTGTTACACTGCTAACTTCACTTTAGGTAATTGCATTCAGCTTTATTATTGCCCAGAGCAATAACTGATTGTTAGTTATTGAAGTCTGAAATGATTTTTCTCATTTCCCAGGGGAATCTGGAGATTTACGTGGTGCACAGCAGTAACTAATAGATATAATCTGGTCATAATGTAGCCCTATAATGTGTTATTTACTTGTTGAGAACATGGATGTTGAACATTTTAACATTTCCTCAAGAAGTGTTGCAGATTTTACTCATGATATGTGAGCTTTAAGTGTGTACTACTCTTATTTTCACGATGGTTGCAATGCCAGCAACCATTAGAAGGTATATAAAACACTGGGAGCACACACCTGTGCTTACCCAGCTGCACAGGAACTTGAATACATTTTATCCTCAATTTTTAAAATGTACAGACATGAGTTAAAAATAACCTATGATAAGTAAATTTCATCAACAAAAGGTACTCCTGAGTTTTACTTGGGATACTGTGGAAAGGTGATTACATTGGGACAGAGAAAGGTTTTTATGGAGCAGAGCTTGCTTACTTTTCTTGCTCTCCTCGGGATTATTTGTATCTATTTCAGTACCAGTGTCTGTGCAACCCAGAGCACTTTAAGTAGCTGTGTGCATTGTTTTATGAATGTCTCATGCTACTCTGTCGCCAAAGGACATTGAGGGTGTGCAGTCACAAGCAAAATGTCCCTGGATGCACTCTGGAAGTGTCAAATGTTTTAAAGATGGGATTAAGGTGCCTGAATTTAGGCATCTAATGCTCTTTTGCATGCTGTCGTGTATTAAGACACCCCCCTTCAGGACTAGCAATATCAGGCAGGGAGCCTGCAGAGCGTTTTGTCTTCAGAAGCAGCCAAGTGAAGTACTTTAGAGCACATTGTTTTGTGACACACCTTTGTAGCCAACAAACTAGCCTTCTGAAAATCTCCTGCATTTATTCGGTGCCCAGAACAAGGGAGCCCAACCCAACTCCAACTTTCTTTAAGGCAGTAAAATAAACCTTAAAGAGCAATTGCTTCGAACTCATCAGTTCTGTGGCACATATGTCTGCCTTGGAAGCCACATTCAGAAATGGAGTCTTAGAGAAAGAGGAAGAAACTGTTCTGTTCACTTGGGTTCATTCTGGCTGTCTAAGTTAAAATGCTCAGTTTTGAAGTTACGGTAAAATGAACTGTTAATGTTAGATAAACAAACCAGTAATATGAAGTAAAGCAATCTTAACCGAATAATATATAATAACAATGCAAGTATGTTATACATTCTACTCAAGCAGATAAAATACCAACTGCTGATTGTATAATAGTGGTAAACATGTTTTATTAAAGTAGGTTTTCCTTTCCATCAAATATGAATGTTTTATGAAGGTTTCAAAGTATTCCTCATGGAAACATTAAGGAATCCGTTCTTCTCTCAGTCCTCAGGGGATTTGTGACTGTTATTCACATTAAATCTAATGAGAATTACTGACATAAATACCTGGTGCATCAAGAGGCATCCAGGTTTTTAATCCTTAGCATCTTCATCATCCTTTCTGCACGGGCTCCACCTCTTCCCAAGCTGCTTCTGCTTCCATTCCTAGTGCCCATTTCCTCATACAAAAACATTCCTGCTAATGTGGGAGCAAGCACCTTCTTTAGTGAGGAAGATTGCTCAAGGAAAATCCCCTTCCTTGACTAATTGTGGTGTGTGCTTTCTTCTGTGCTGGAGACAGACCCTATTCCACACACTCAAGATCTGGATGCTGTTTTAAAGTTTTATTGGGATCTGTATTGGATGGGGAGGGAATCAGAGCTATTTCTGCTCTCTGGATTCATCTCCAGACTGTTTATTGTCAGAGTGGAAGATGAAAGGCAAGAGAGAAGGAAGAAAGCAGTAAAGTGAGGACTGCGGGAGAAAAGGAGGGGGAGTGAGAAAGGACAGGATGGGTCTGTGCTCTGATAAAAAGAAAATATACAATTAAGAGTTCAAAGCCATTCCTTCCCAAACAGCAGTGAGAAAGAGTGAAATAAATTAAATACAAGCAATATCATCCTCCCTTGAAACACCAACACTTACTATACTCCCTCCCTCAAAACACAGAGCAAGCAGCTAGATATGTGTCCTGGAGGTAAGTGTCGCTTTAAAGCCTACGATCGCTGTTCAACGTGAGATGTTCAACTGGCAGTACCCCCTCTATCTCAAACCACAGTCCAGAAGGAAGGTGCTTTGTAAAAGTCTTCCAATCCTAGCCTAGATTCACTGCTTCATCTGTGTCTGCACAAACTACAAATAAAATCACTTGAAGCAAAACAACCAGGTTCCAGTGGGTAATCTTACATATTATGCTGTGATGGATCACTGCCAATAACATGTACTAAAAATGTCACATTTCATGCTAAAGCCATATATCAGGTAGCTCCTGCACTGGATCATCAGCCAAGGCCACATACATAATCACATAATCACAGATTATGGCTTGAAATTTTTTTTAAGGATTTTAGTCAAAATTAAAATGACTTAATCTCTCCAAATGTTGTAGTTCCATTCATTTTCCTGTATCTTTATTCTGGTCTATTTCATCATTGTGCTATGTTCTCTGCTAGTTCTTTTTCCTCTCCCCAGTCACATCTATGAAGTTCTTCCCTCTGTTTTGTCCCTGCACTTGTGTATAATAGAAAGGCCATGTATTAAAGAACCTTTCAAACTTCTAATGCCAATGTTACAGCATTACTTCTGCCCTTGATAATCCCAACTCTTACACATTGTTCCTTCAAAATTTTATCAGGGATTTTTAAATAAGAATTTTTGCTCACTAAAGAGAGCTAGAAGATAAGCTTTTGAGAACTTGTCATACTATATCTTACCTCGTGAATTTCCTTTCTCTAGTTGTTGTCCTCGTACATTTTCTGCTATAGCTACACATATGTGCATCTGACTAGTTCAAAACAGAAGCTCTCAGTCTCTAATCAGAGTCCTCTTTTCTGTAATGATTGCAAATCCACCATTATGTGTTTGTCATAGCCGTCTGCACACCAATATTGGGTTCTCTTCTGATGAGACCCTTCTGCAAGATTCATCAGCCATGTTCCAGAAAAATTAGGTGAATATGGAACAGACAAGGAAAAACTTTGGATGCTCATGTAAATAAGATATATTTTATATAGCAGTGGAATAGAAGACTTGGAGTTTGGTGGGATATATGCCCAGGGAATAGGAATGCCTGGTAAGAAAACATTTAAGCTAGATGATAAAGCTAGGCAAATAGCAAAAGGAATATGGTAATACTTTTATGAAAGAGTAATACAATGATAAAAGTCACCATGGATGTCTTTTGTTTTATTACTAAGAAGATATCTAACCATTTGAGAGCAGAAGGACTGGAGTACCTTTCAATGGAAGCATTTATAGAAAAAAATCTGACCCTTTTTAAGACAGGCATTAAGGAAAGGGCCTGGTGTAGTGCTTGGATAGTGATCCAGGGATTTTTACTGTTGCTTGCTTATTTTCACTGACCTTGAAAACATACCTGTGAATTGCTGCATCCCTTTCTTGGGTGCCATATAAACAATTACTTCTGCTGTATGGCTTTATGTTGCTGCCTTCCAGTTTATTCAGTGCTACTAACATTTCCTTCTGAACACATCTATCTGGTAAGATCAAAGTAATATTTTTGTATTTCAAGTGTATTTGAAAAATAGACTTAATTTAGTGGTATTTGTTTACTTCATTACTAAGCAAAGAAGGAATCAAAATGCAGGATTCTTGCTCATGTCTTAAATAACTGACACTCTAACTTGGTAAATCCAATTTTATTGAAGCCCCAACAAACTGTTAGGTAAATATGTCGATATTGTACAAACCCTCATTGGCTTGCAACCATGTACCTGTTTTGGACAGATTAACTCAGCAAATAAGCCAAGTACACATTAACCATATTGACTGTCAAGTGAATAATTATCAAGTATATATACAAAAAATAGATTATCAATAAAAACACCAAGACCTATTAAAATCAGCTTCTAAAATTAACTGTTTCAGTGCTTACTACTGTTTGATACTCTCAGACTGTGTATTAAGAGTTAAGAGCAATTATTGGCTCCTGCATTTCCAGAAGACACTTCATAAGGAAAACTTTTCTTTCAGAGGCAATGAAAGTTTCCATCATTCTACTTGTCCATCAAAGGCTGACAAACAGATGATCAGCTGCTAAACCTGCTTGTGCAACTAGATTTGGAAAAAGTCCTCCTGAATTGAGTTTACAGTTCTTTATGACACTAGTAATTTTTGCTGCTGTCCTAATTTCTCAGAAATTGTTTTAATATCTTCTCACATCCCTTTCCCACACCTTTCTTCAGGGTTTGCACTGAAATATCTCTCTGCATTTCCTAACATATTCCATAAGAACACCTGAAGTCAAGACCTTTATAAGAACAGTCATAAAAATTTCCCTAGACCTTGTGACAAATTCTAACACCCGATCTGGTTCAAAGCCTTTGGTATGGTCTTCCATTAAACAACTCAGGACAACAAAATATTTCAATGGTGACAGTAGGGAAGCCACTGCAATATTCTGGTAATATCTTCGAGATTGGTAAGATTTATTAGTAATTAGTGGTGTATTTGGCAAGGTAAGAGCAGCCACAGCGGGATACAAGTGCTTTCAGGGAGGAAACATCGCTGTCCCTGGGTACATGTGGTAGATATTCTGAACCATTTGTACACAGGCTATTGCATAGTCTTCCTCATGTTTTATCTCATAGGCTACACTATTTGTTTATAGCATGAGATTGCAGTTCTTATAATTTTTAATTGACCACTTTACAAATATAAATGAACTACACAAAAATGATTTTTTTCCAAGCTTTCAGGGATTATTAAATGACCTTGTCGACTCCCGGAGGATAACAAAACCCAATGTTTTGCAGTTAAAGTGAGAGTTTTTCCCTGTCGAAAATTGCCTGTTGTTTTTATTATTGTAAGAACTGGTCCACTGAACTTAGTACAGCCTCTGAGGTCTCAGTGAGAATCCTATGATTAATGAGGTAGCCATTAATGTCAGTAGATTGAACAACTGAAATCTGATTATATTAAAGTGCTTCCCAAACATTAGGGTCACATTAACAGTTTATTGAAACAAGCTGATAAAATTTAAAATGGTCATCTAATTCCCTAGGGTTCCTAATTGTTGCATGATAAATCACTCTGTAGAGAAATCTATTACAATGTTCCAAATGTGAAAATGTAATTTACTGTACCATTAGTGGGGTGTTTGAAGCACATCAGTTCTTTCATGGGGGAGTTTTGCCAGAATAAGACAAAACTCTGTATGTGGATGGTTTTTCCTTTCAGATTGAGATAATGCATGGGTCTTGAGATGCCTAAATTATATAAGAAAAATGAGACATTTTATGGAAACAAATCATCTGACAGTGTCTTGCAAGTCTATTGCAAAAAGTACAGCATGAATGAGCATTCATCTATGTTGATGGTATTAATCTACTTACAAGCGTATTTTTGCAGAGATTAAAAAGTTTTCACAATTCAGTTATGGTGGCTTCTTACAGAGAAACAATCAGCTGAAAATTCACACATTTCTAGTTTCAGAACCTCAGATGCTGAAACAAATTTTTGTGCAGAGGGCCTGAGTTATTCAAACTAATGTCTGCAGGATCTCGATCTGTCTTGATAGTGTTTTCTCTTTTCAGTGTCAAAAATTCCCACAAACTCACCTGTATTTACATCGGTCTTTCCCCAGTTTATTTGTTGTATAATTTTTATTACTGTTATTTTGTGCTTAGGTAGAATGTGAGCTTCTGAGATTAATATGGGTATTTCACCGTGTGCATGTAAATAAGTAGCTGAATGATGAGCATCTCAGCATGCCCTAATTCAGTCTATAGTTTGGTGGTAACCCCAGTCAAGTAGTCACAATGACTTATACTTCCAGTGAGAAAGAAAAGTGGTTTAGTACTCACCAGAACTATTTTTAAAGGAGGAAATGTATCTCAGCTTTATCCCTTTAATGAAAAGAGACCTAAATATTGTAAAAATTAGTGATAGAATAGGAGAAAGTCATAGAGTCATAGAATGGCTTGGGCTGGAAGGGACCTTAAAGATCATCCAGTTCCAACCCCTGTGCCGTGGGCAGAAACCCCTTCCATTAGGTCAAGTTGTTCAGAGCCTCATCCAACCTGGCCTTAAACGCTTCCAAGGATGGGGTATCCACAATTTCTTGGGTAACCTGTTCCAGTGCCTCACCACCCTCAGTAAGGAAGCTTTTCCTAATATCTAATCTAAACCCTACTCTGTTCCTCTTTCCTTTGAAGCCCGTTCCCCCTTGTCCTGTCATGCTCTTGTAAAATGTCCCTGTCCATCTTTCTTCTAGGCTCCCTTCAGGTACTGAAAGGCTGCAATTAGGTCCACCGCAAAGCCTTGTCTTTTCCAGGCTGAACAATCCCAATTCTCTCAGCCTTTCCTCACAGGAGAGGTGCTCCATCCTTCTCATCATCTTGGTATCCTCCTCTGGACTCGCTCCGACAGGTCGATGTCCGTCCTGTGCTGGGAAGGACAGGATGCACAGCATCTGGATGCAGCACTGCAGATGGGATCTCAGCAGAGCAGAGCAGAGGGGCAGAATCCCCTCCCTCGCCCTGCTGCCTCTTTGGATGCAGACCAGGACACGTTTGCCTTTCTGGGGTGCAAGTGCACATTTCTGGGTCATGTCCAGCCTCTCACCCACCAGCACCCCCAAGTCATTCTGGGCAGGGCTGCTGTCAACATCCCCAGCCTGAGCTGATACTGGAGGTTGCCCCAACCCAGGTGCAGCACCAACCCTTGGTTAAAAATTGCGGCATTTGTGCTTAAAATCCTCCCAATAGGCTGGCTTTTTTTAAGTGTGCCATTCTACCTGTGTCTTAGAGTGACTTTTGTCTTAGAGTTTATCCTTTGATGGTTTATCCTATATTGTCTGCCCATGCCCAAAAAAGTGAATTTTATGCCTATGAGAAAATTTGATTCACATTGCATATGAAGAGGAAATTTGTACATATTCCACATTCAAAAAACTGATTGCAGGACATGAAGTTATTAGTACTGCTTGCAGCTTGGTAGCATCTGGGAGTCCCAGCTGCACAGCAGAGTTCTGTGCATGAGGAGAGGCACAAGCACAGGACAAAAAAACCATGTTTCAGTAAGTTTCAGAGGATGAAAAAATATATGGCAGATGGATGTACGGAAGTGAAATGGAACATTAAAACAAACTGCAGTCTTAGCATTGTTTGCTGTAGGTTTCACACACACACACAAAAAAGAATTCTAGGCTGGCTATGCAGAGAATAATAAGGTGCAGCTTTGTGAAAATTTGCTGTTCCCAGAGAAAGCACATCTGGAAGAGGAATTAATACCACTGCTTCTTTTTTATGCAGTGCCTCAGTGGTCAGAATAGCCTCATGGGAAATTCAAGTGCAATTTTCCAGCCTTAGTGGTGTAGAAGTCAAATTGAAGAGGATGCAGAAAAAAACTTTGAACAGGAAAAACTCAAGATTTTTGACATGAAAGAAACAAGAAATACAGTGACAGTTGAGGAGCAGTCTTTTTTAAAATGGGAAAAACATTTGGGTTTATAGTCAGATGAAAGAGGAAGATGTGATTAACCAAAAGCAGAGAGTGACTCTCAGGTAACTATCTTAGAGGGGCTTAAGGTAGATGAAGCAGTGGAATTAAAATGAAATATATAGTTAAGTTGTGGAACTCATTGCTACAAGACTGTGAAGACTAAAAAGTGGTGCATTTTTGTTTGGATTTTTTGTTGTTTTTTTTTCAAAAGAGGTTAGACTTTTATGTAAGATTGGTTCATTCATACCTATTAGACAGGACTGACCCAAAGGAACCTTCAGCTTAAGTCAGTAAACAATGGTGGGTTTAGTTGCATTTTTCTTGTCACCTACTTATTACTTTGATTCCATATAGAAGTCCTGTGCAAAAAGAGTCACTAAAGATGATGAGCATACCAGTCTTTCTAGCATGCTGATGAAAATACCAGGCTTTCAAGGGCTCTTTTGAAACCACTGGAATGGGTCTGCCTGATCTTTCTGAGAGACTGAAGCCTGCCCAGACTTTGAGCTGGGTCTGACAGGACAAAACGCATTTCCTTTTCAACCTCTCAGATCTTCCTGTGGCTTGATGGCGCTCAGCTGCCTTTCCCCTGTCACTAAGCTCAGGACTGAAACTGTGTGAGATTCAGATCACTGTATTAGATCTGCTTTCTCTTCTCTGGGCTCTGCTAGGTTGCCGTGCTGGTTACCTAAAAGGTCTGCTTCTCAGGCCAAAGGAATACTGCTGGGATTTGTATTATACTCACTGCATTACTGGGCATCCTGAAGAATTGGCAAGAAATAAATAAATAAGAAAATAGATTAATAACAAACTAATAAATTAGCAGACTGTTTCCACGACAGTGACTGATTTCCTAGACTATATGATATTAATTCACAGCACAGCTATTAGTTTGGGAGGCACAAGGCTGTACATCATTCACATACTTTCTCTCTCTTCTTTTTTATTCTTTAGGAATTGGCTGACTTTGAATTGAAGACTGCAGAGTCACAGTGGCTGTGAATGTGCCCCCACAGAGTTTTTTTAATACACCATTTTATAGGGGAAAGGTTCTTCAGATGTAACTTGTCTGTCAATTTTTCTCTAATTATTATTATTATTACTGCAATTTGTGAATGATATCTATGAATTTCTGTGGGTTTATGATAACTATGGATTTCTAGGTTTTGGCATGAGAAACATGAATGTTGCCTAACGTGCAATTCAGCTCCTCTGAAGTTGCTGAAGGGTTGCATGCTGGTTTGGAAGAACTGCTTGCAGACATCACATTGCAAATTGGTTTGAATTGTTGGCAGTAGAGGTTTTTTGTGATACCCTTTGTGTGAAATTGCCTTCCTGGTTTTGGTAAACTCGACTGAAGTCAATAGAACTACTGCAGAGATAAATTTGGACCTTTGTATTTTGTTTATTCTAAAAAAGAAAAAAGAAAATATATTGCCTTTATGGAATAAGAAAACATACATAGTATTTACCCAAAAGCTCTCAAAAGCTTTTTCATAAATATTTGTTATGTTTTCATTCATATAAATGTGTATTTGTATTTTTACAGAAAACCTACTTATTAGTAGCACAGTTAAATAAGCGTTTTGGATGTACAGTAGGAGTTTCTTAGCTCAAACATGATTTACCTTATCAGCTGTAATGGCTACCAGGAAAGATGCATATTTTTCTGAAAGTAAAAATGCATATTATTAATATTTTTATAACAGTTTACATTTATATAGCGCCTTTCATCCCAAATACCATAGTGTATTATGTATATGAATAATCCCATTGAACTGGTGTGAATAGTCCATTGAAACCAATGGGACTATTCACACAAGCAAGGCTATTCACATGAATTAGGGCTATAGAGTCTGGCCTTCATTATATAATGTATTTTTTTCTCCACGAAATTGTCACCCGCCATACATGTTAGTTTTAAATAAATTAATTGCAGAGGAGATGAAATTGCAAATGCTATTTCTTTCAATATATTTTCAGATATTTACATATATGAATAAGGGTAGGAGGCCAAATAATTTAATCTCTCTCTTGTACATTGACATAATAGTTTAGTGCTGATTTAAAATGAAGATGTCTCTTGCTAATGGCTCATCCCAAAACAACTTTCTACAAATAAGGAACTTATCCCAGAAATTTTTACTTTAGGAAGTAGGTTTTCATCGTGTTAAGAATCTTATTTCATTCAGTGGGTTTGCTCATGAGTTAAGATTCTAGGATCAATATCAAGGCCAGATTAAACAAGTGGCTAATATAATTAATTGCTCTTTGGTCCCTATTAGGAAAACATTTTACACTGAAACAGCAATTTGAGGAATCAAACTTGGGTGACAAACACTTTGAGTTCTACTTTTCATCTCTATGTGTTAGAGATACTCAGGAAGCAAAATTTTTGTAAGGTTTTGGATATGCTATTTTTTAATTAATCAGCTGTAATTAAAAGACATACCAGCAGTACAATTCCATGAGAGAGTAATAAAATTTGGCACTATTTCCGATGAAAGGATTCTTGCTCTGCTCTGCTCTGCTCCATGTTGTTGGTTCCTGCCTTCTCAGCCCACCCTGCCCTATGTGTACCCACGCAGTTGTGAAGCCATACATTGATCATGTCAAGGACCAACCTAGCTGAAAATTAACCAACTATTTTTTGGGGCCAGTTTAGCTTTTATCCCCACTATTTCTCCAGATGAAGTCCGTGACTGTATAAATAGCTGTTCCAGCACCAAGGAGAGGGTGATGCTCCTCTTAACGTGCAAAATGGGGGAAGCACTTCCCTTAAAATTGCCCATGAACTAGAGCATTAGTGTGCCAGGGCTGAGATCATCAGGGACCGGAACATTCAAAAGGCTTTAACACTCAGTGATGGTTGGTTTTCACTCATACACAAGCAGAATGAGGTGTCTCGGAAAGATATCCCAGGACACAGAGGTAGCAGTGGTGGTATTCAGGAGAAAATGGCAACTTAAGCATTGTATGGGCTCTCGAGAGGCTCTTGTCCACCTCTCCATACCCAGAACAGTCAGGATTAAAATTTGAGAAACTGTCTGTAAAGTGTGGAGATCAGAAAAGAAGTGCATCATGGTTCTTGAAGCTTGGCCAGGTTGTGGTAGCAGAGGGGCTACAGGACTGACTTCTGTGAGAAGCTGCCAGAACCTTCTCCCATGTTCAGCAGAGCCAGTGGAAGATGGACCTGGCCAATGCTGAGCCCATCAGTAACAGTGATAGCACCTCTGGGATGATCTTTTTAAGAAGGGGGAAAAGTTGATGCACAGTTACATCCAGAGAGAGAGACAGAATGAGAACATGTGAGAGCAACATCTCTGCAGACACCAGGGTCGGCAGAGAAGGAGGGAGAAAAGGTGCTCCAGGTGCCAGAGCAGAGATTCCCCTGCAGACCATGGTGAAGCAGCTGTGCCCCTGCAGCCATGGAGGTCCACAGTGGAGCAGAGATCCACTCACAACCTCCAGAGCAGATGGATTCCTGAAAGACATTGTGACTGCATGGAAAGCCCACTTTGGAGCAGGCCCCTGGCAGGACCTGTGGCCCCATGGAGAGAGGAGGCCCATGTGGAGCAGGTTTGCTGGCAGGACTTGTGACCCTGCAGGAGACCAACGCTGGAGCAGCCTGTTCCTGAAGGACTGTATCCCCTGGAAAGGGATCCACTCTGAAGCAGTTTGTGAACAACTATAGAGACAAATTCACATTGCAGGAATTTGTGGAGGACTGTCTCCCATGGGAGGAATTCCATGCTGGAGAAGAAGCAGAGTGTGAGGAGTTGTTTCTCTGATGAGAAAGGAGTGTGAGAGACGACTTGTGATGAACTGACTGTAACCNTAAGTTCAGTAAACTATCCTAAGTCTGTTTTACCAGTGAGAGTAAGTGGTGAGTGATCTTTCTCTGCCCTTATCTCAATCCATCAGCCTTTCATTGTATTTTCTCTCCCCTGTCCTGCTGAGAGGCAGAATGATGGAGCAGCTTTGATGGTCACCTGACACTGAGCCTGGGTCAACCCATGATAGCAGCACAATGACTGAGTCATTTGGGGTGCAATATCCTTCAGATCCCCATACTACCTGATCTGGAGCATTGACCCCATTGTTTTGGAATCTTACACGAGGTGCCAGCACATGGACTTAGGAAGACAGCCACTTCCTTTTCTTATTTGCCTTTACAGTGCAGTGCAATGCCTTCAACAGGGACACTAGAGGAGATCTAATCCAGAGGGGAGCACACCCTGGCAAATGTGTGACTCCCTTGTGGATATGTGAGATGCTTGTGCTTACATTCTTGCTTTACAGCAGGCAGAAGAGTGATGAGAAAAAAAAAGAGAGCCCCATTCACTCACCAGTTTGGTAAAATTGAGTTTATAGAATCATGGAATTATAGAACGGCTTGGGCTGGAAGAGACTTTAAAGATTACCTTATTCCAGCCGCCTCCACCATGTGCAGCAACACCTCAAACACCTCCACAGATGGGGCATCCACATCTTCTCTGAGCAACCTCTTCCAGTGCCTCACCATCCTCACAGTAAAGAATTGCTTTCTAATATGTAATCTAAACCTACCCCCTTTCAGTTTAAAGCCATTCCCCCTTGTCCTACCACTACATGCCCTTGTCAAAAGCCCCTCTCCAGCCTTCTTGTAGGCTCCCATTTAGGTACTGGAAGGTGCCATAAGGTCTCTCTAGAGCCTTCTGTTCCCCAGCTGTCTCACTCGGCCTGTCCTCGTAGGAGAGGTGCTTCAGCCCTCTGAGCATCTTCACAATCCTCCTCAGGACTTGCTCCAGCAGGTCCAAGTCCTTCTCATGCTGTGAGCCCCAGTGCTCAGTGCAGTACATATTACTCAGCTAGACCCTAACGTCTTGAGTCCAGTGAGGAGGCAGGTCTGGGAATGAGATCTAGACTAGGGTTTGCGTGAGAGATCGGTGTGGGCTTGCTGATGTCCAGATTACACAAGTGTTGGGCACACAGCTGGTCAGTAAAGTTAAATTGCATTCTCACACTGGCAGGTGTATTGGTGATACCTCGGTGTCTAAGGAAGTGGGGATTTAGTTGCTTTTGAGGACCTCCATTTTTCCTGCTATTAAAGTTAAGCACTTCAAGTGGCTGACCAATGCTTGAGTCCCTTTGCAGATGAGTTCTAAATTGTTAAAGTGTACTTTATGTTTATATGTATACATATGTGTATGTGTATATACATTTATATATATATATATATATAAAAGTATACAATATTCCATGTAAAGGTTCCTTGTTCCCTGGTCTAGAGGTTGTTTTACCCCTCATCAAGGAAAGGTCGCAGTCATAGGAGGTATATGAGACCAAAAATTCACTTTTAAGTTTTGTATACATTGTATGGGGTTGTTCATTAGTTCTGAATGTTACATGGCCAAAACAGTCTTATTGTCTCTCAAAAAACAAAGATCCCCTCAAGGTCATTTAAGAATCTCTGAAGTTCTCATATGAAATTATGGTAAAGGATTTTTTAGCAAAATTTTTAAGAAAGCATATTTAATACTTTGCATTTTTAAGTATTTATTGCAAATACTTCAGATTTGCTATACCTTTAATACTAATGTCATACTTAAAATAAATCACTATGTGTACTTCCTGTGATCTTTTCAGAACGCAATAAAACAGATTGTTTTTAATGGCTGTTCCAGCAATGAAAAATATCTGTGTTAGGTGGAAACAACAAATTGATGCTTTTTCAATTCCTTTTAATGGCATGAGGATCTTTGCAACATGCTGTGAAAAATATTCTCTTAATGATAGGCCTGTGGCACAACTTAAGGAGTCATCAAGAAATAAATGCTCTGCTGTCTGGCTGGCAGCTTGGTGTCCCTTAATTGAAGTATTATAAGATTCTGTGCAGAGTAAAGCCTCCAGGGTTTTGTAGCTAAATGGCACGGACACCTCTGATGAGACATGCAGATGAAGATGTGTCAATACAATCTTCACCAATTTGCTGTAATAGCAGAGACTGATTAATTTTATAACCACGGGTGCTTCTATTAGCTAACCTAAGGAATGATTTAGACTTTATTAAGCGACTTATTTCTATCTTTTTCGAGAGACTTCTGCAGCATAGTTTATCTCCAACTGCTAGACAGCACTTTTTCTAATAAGGATTCTAAATTTATTATTTAAGGATGGATCATGAGCATAACTCAGTTATGTGCAGCTTACTGGGGGCAAATCTTTGTGACTTGGCTGATCAACTGTACTTAGGTTAGTGTTTCTCAAAAAATAAAGTGGCTTGATATCCTATGCAACTGAAATGGCAGCGCCTGTATATATTTTTAATGTACAAAAAAGGAAATAGAAGCATTTCATAAATCTGAAGTATGTGGCTCTATATTTTTATCTTTTTTTGCTAGACTGTAAAGCTATTTTAATATTTTATTATAATTCCTTATGGACATCTAGCATGATTTGGTTACCCACAATCAAACAACACTTTATATTTTAGGGCTCTCTTCAATAAAATATGAATTACCACATGGACAATGCATTTCATGATTACTTTGCACAGTGCTGGCTGTGCAATCATGCTGCACTTTCTCTCAGGAATAAGGAACCCAAAATGACTCCTGTACATTCTGGACACAGCAGACAGTTAGAAAAATGTCATATCCGTTTTTTGGATAGCCAGACCCCCGTTTTGGTGGCTGTCATCAGTTTCGTTACCCATTCAGCAGGAAAACTGACGACTGTGGTTTTTGCATCGCAGATGCCATCATGCCTCCCACTGAGGAAACTCTGCGTCCTGCATGGTACCCTACTGCTACCACCTGACGCAGCACAATCTTCTTATTGCTGAAGGAGAATGTTTGTCTAGTCAGTGGAGACAAGCCTCTTTCTTTAGTCTTGCTTACCAAGAAGGCTGGAGCATACTGACCTTGTCTTTTTTTCTGTTGGCTTTGTGCTGTTTTCCATCTAGTCAGCCTCTATTAAAGATTTTTTTGTACACAAAAATCAAGTTCACACATCTCAAATTATAGCCATCAGCATAGATATAGAGTAACCCACTTTCAGACCGTGGTCCAAAGTTTCACTCATACGCTAATGGCAGAGAAAGCAGTTACTCTTTGCTCATTGTGGTCCCAGGATCTGGACACAATTTAATTACTTCTTGTGATCCTTTATTTACAATCTGATTCTGGGATGGACACTTACTGCATGAACTCGTCTATTACAAGATAGGAGAGATGCACATACAATCTGAGGTTCATATTTTCCCCCTGTCAGCAGAAACATGAATGTGGGAGGGTGTTTCTTTGGAACAGGGATTTTTCCTCCCTTCCTCTGTCCCCTACTGGTTTTGTGTTTTGATTTTTCTTTTTTTATTTTTTTTTGGTGGTTGTGTGATTCATCATTTTTATACATTCATTTCTCAATTGTGGCTGAATTCATAACTGTATTTCAACATTTTTCTGTTTGAAATTTCTTCTTATTACTTGCTTCATAGTTTCTTTTCTTTGACCAATTTTTGACATTTTGAAACAGTAATAAAAAATTCCTCAGTGGTGAACAATAAATTTTACTTGTTTTTCTGCATACATGCAACTCAGTTTAATAGCAAGATTCTCCAGAATCACAGTATTTCAATACTTCATTCTTACAGACATCTGAAAGTTCAGTCTTCAAAATTACAGAAATCCCTACTTTATTACTTATTTGATATCTTCTGAAAGTCAAATTATTTTTAACTTTGCCTCTTGTAGGTTCCATATACATTTTCCTCATGTGTCTGGTGCAAGCTACATGCCAGCGGTTGTCTGATTTAGCATGGCAGATCAAGTGCTTGTCACTGCAGACATGTTCAAAGAAATCATTCTCCAAAGGCTTGTGGGAGCCAAAGGCAACTTTCTTGTGAAGAACAGAAAAAGCATCCCTTTGGAATTGAAGCAAGCATTGGTGATCACCTTTTATCATACTTGCTTTGCTTTTTCTCTCTTCCCTACATCTGTAGGCTTCATTTCTTTCCCTTTCCAAACTGAGTTCACTATCACCCCTGCAATTTTAGAGTTGCTGATCAGAAGTGGAGCAGCATGTGAAATATGGCTGCTTTATGTCAAGCAGTACATGCCAGCTCTGTCTAGTCTGCTTCGCTCAGTACTCTAGGCTTGTTCCTCCTGCAAATGTGAGTTAATTGAGCCACTGATTCAGGTTGCATTTGTGTTAAAATGCATAAGAACCTGCTCTGATGCTTATGTTTCTCACTGAATGCTGCTAGGGCAGCTCCATGATATCTTACCTACAAATTAGTTTTCCTCCAACACCTTCGTGGGTAGTGAGATTGAGGCTGCTGAGAAGTATTGTCAGGCATTTACTGAAGATCCATTCCCTAGTGCTTGAATTTGTAGCAGAGAGACACCTGTTTAGTGAGATATGACTGACACTTGTCTTTCAAAAGTACATTTATATGTGTGTGTCTCTGTGTGTTTGCATTTACACATTAATTACCAGAAATATGCTGTAAAAATAATTATGTATGGCTAGATCATTTTACAAATTAAAACACTCGCCTTTACTTCACCTTATAATTGAAGCAGTGCCTCTAGCACACTCTCGCCTGCATCCTCCTCGAGAGACAGAAGGGAGAGCTAAGCTCAGATGGGTTCATTGGCACCATAATACCCCATCCAGTGAAGTTCCCTAACCCTTGAATTGGGGCTGCACCTAACACTGATTGAATCACTAAGCACTATTGATTTTGGCTTTCTAGAGAAGCCATTCATACAGCCTAGAGTGTATAAAAGAGCTTCTATTCTCCCTGAAAATGATTTAGTATAAATAACTAAAATAAATGTCAGTGGGAGATCTGCGAACTTACCAAGCACAGGTAGGCCTCTGGATGTGTTGCACGTAGACTGAATGTGTATATGTATAGATTTAAATAACGATACATGTATTTTCAGTCCAAGTTTGGCACAGGACTGAAATGGACCTCAGGGTGAGTGCAAATACCCCGGACAAATTACATAATATGCATCTGCATAGGGAAACCCAGAGCCGAGGCACACCGTGTCTATTAATCCTACCCCAGAGGCTACTAAAGGCTGGAGAATGCATACTCGTAAATATGGACTGCGGCCCCTGGTCACCCAGGTGGTCCCTGGAGGCTCCTTTGTACCCACTTTGACAGGATGGTTTTGTGTCTTCGAGGGTGACCAGAGCTGGGGAGGAAATTCTGCCTTATGGCTAGAAGGCACTGTCTTGTCTTTGCCCTGCGTGGATACTCTGCTTTCTTTGGCCATTTAATTTGGTTGCAGGTTCCTCACAGTCCAGGCAGGTTCCCAGTGAACCCAGGATGTTTGTTACCTCTCTGTCCTGTCTTGCTGAAGCATGAGCGTGTGGGTGGATGCCGGAGAATTGGGACTCTGTGCCTTCCCCAGATTCCATCTCTGCCCACCATGGGGCATCTGAGCATCTCCTGGTCTTTAAGTGAATGTCATGTTTGTGCTTTTTGGAGGTGAAGCATAGAAAATGCAATACCATGCCAGATATGGGCATTTCAAGTTAACTCTGATTCATAGTCTGCTGCAGGCAGTAAAAATCTCTCAATCATCTCTGATAGACTCTGGATCAGGCAGATACTGAGGCACTAACATAGTGTTAAATTCTGCATATGTGTGCACACACACATAATGTTCATAAAGTCCATACATCTATGCATTGCTTTAAATTTTCATACTAATGTAGCATAATGCTAATTTATAGAGTGGATCTATTGCTCTGTTGGATTCTAGAAAATAAAAACAAAATAAATCTTCCCTAAAAATGGACAAGATTTTTTATGTTACATGTTCTTACAGCATGACGACCATTGAAAGAGCTATTTAGTATGTTACATGGTTTAATAAAAATAACTTGTCTGGCAACGTCTGAAAGCTTTTGCAGCTGCAGGGGTACTTCTTGGAAATAAATTTGTGTTTACACAGGTGCAGCCATATTTAACAAAATTTTTATATGCAATGCAAACAGCTGCCTGTCTGTTTTCTTTGGCAGAGCTCTTTCCAACTGAAACAATTTGTATCAAACATATCTCTCTGTGATACCTGTATAAACAATAGACAAAATTCCAGCAAAAGGAAAAGGTTTTCAATAATGCATTTTTTAGATAAACTGGAAAGCAGAAGCACCTTGATTAGAAAAGCTTGTCCCTTCATGAAATATTTCAAGAAGGGCTCAGGAGTCCACCAGGGAAATATTAAGCACCCTGTAGGAAAACTCAGTTTTATCGAGTTAAAGTCAAGCTGAAGGATTCTGTGTTCAGTAAAAGACACTTGGAAAATTGGATATTTTCCTTAAAAAGAGCACTGCCAGTAGTGATGAACATTATATTATTCAACTTTGTAATATTTTTATATAGAATGAAGTATTTCCCAAAATATTTGGTCATAACTCAATTTTCATTTTTGACTATACTTTAAATATTTTGTTATATTTTTTTTTCCATTGTACAAAATTCTTGTTCATTCAGAAAACTGTAATTTACAGGAGTCTTAGTAACCCTGCACTTTTCACTTCTTTGCAAATACTCATGCATTTGAAAGGCTGCCCTATTTCCAGCTTGCTTTCTTTTGCTCAAAATTATGTAAATTAAAAGTCTGTAGATTTTAAAATGTGGTCTGGAGTCTGGGTTTCAAAGACACTTCCCTCAGCCTTCCCTGTTCCCAACCAAAACAATGAGTAGGAAAGAAAGATTTCTTCACTTAATTTATCTTGATGTTCACCATTTGTTCCACTATTTGCTCATGTAAAATTTTTTTCTGTTTAATCCACAACAAAAAATGTTAATATATTCTGCTATTGATTCAAATTGTATTCAATTCAACATACACAAAACATAGTACTAACATTAAATATCAGTTTAATTGTTTCAGCACTGATGAGGAATAATTTTCTGTTCACAGATGAAGAGCAACTCTCCAACAACATTATCTTCTCATGAATTTTTGGTTTTTGTTCCTTTGTAAACATGCAGTGTAGCAGGTGAACCTATCCATGTCATATACTTGATCAGCCCTTTTACTTTATCAGAGAGTGGAGTGGAGAAGCTAGCAATACTCCTGGCAGCCTCACTACAACAGAAACCTTGTGTCTAGATAAAGATTTTAATAAATTATATATTTGTGTAACTCCACCGACTTCAACAGAGGATCCAGGAGGCTTTGTGCTGCACTTGCATTTGAGTGGAGCTGACGCAGCTTCTGAGTGCTCAGGATGACAAATCTTTGTTAGCATTGCTGCAGCTTCGCAGAAAGCCCTTCATGAAATGCAGTTTAGCCATGGGGGCTTGTCGCTCTCTCTCCCAGGCAGAGTGCTGGAAGCATGTTTTTAGTGAGGCCACTTGTTTGTTCTTTCCCTGTGAATTTCCCCTCAGTATAAATACAGTCCAACAGATGAGCTTTTCTTAAGTCAATTCTGCACACTATATGTTCACATATCTCCACGAGATGTATTTACATATACCGACTATATCCCTATACCCCTGAATAGAGTGAGGCATCACTGCTTGGAATTATGGACACAGAAGAAGTTCTGTGATTGGACATTTTCTACACTTTCTGAATTATTCTGGCCTTCTGTTTGAACTTCAATCTGATGAGCTGAGAACCCAGAAGACATATTAAAGACAGTTGTGCTCTGTGTGTAAAGGCTGCTTTATTTTTATATGACTACATTAGCTATGAGAACCAGGTAGAAAATGAAAATTCTTAGCTTCTCTTTCCCATCTAAATAGTATTTAAATCATTAACTACAGTGCGATTATTTGTTTCTAGGTTTAAGAAACATGCTTCTATCATCAGTCATGCCTGCACATTGGTAGTTGTGTAAGCTTTGTGGTTTTGTGAGCAATAGATTTACTAAGTAAATGAGAACTCCACATATCCCTTAAGCTCTTAAATTTTCAGACTGCAAGATTTCACTCCAGTGTTTTTAGCTGAGCTGGACTCTAGGCTAAATTAGGATCACTACTCACTGACAACCAAGGAGCTGGAAAATCCATTATGAAAGTTTGTGATATCAATCTTTTTCCTAATAAATGAACAATTAGATAGAAGAGGGTACTACATTCAACTGAAATAAAAAACATTAATAAGAAAGAGATGGAGCAAACTTCACCTTGATGGAGAAAATTTTTTTCCACATCCACTTGGGATCATGTTCTCAAGAGCAATGATTTCACCAGAAACAGAGCCGAGCTTGGAGCAGCTAACCAGAGGTGTTGAAAATTGCAGTCCTTTGCTTCAGTAAGTACAAACCAGTGGTTCTTACTGCTGCTGAAGATTTTTTTAAGCAAGTTGCCTAACTGACTGCTGGACCCTAACACCTTTATAAACAATCCATTCCTGTATTTTTGTAAAACCCTAGCTTGCTTTCCACTAAAATTCCCTCTCCAAGTGCATGACCACCACCTCTTGGTTCAACCTCAGCTTAAAAAAGTATTTATGGGAACAAGTAATGGTGTTAAGTATCTGAAGAATGGTATTAAGTCTATGAAGAATCCTCCTAAGTCTATTAAGAACCTTCTAGATTAAAAAGTTCTTTACTGAAGTAATTATTATTATTTGTTTCAGCCATTTCTTCATTTCAGTTACTTTAGATATACCTTATCTAAACAACTCATCAGACTTTTGTTATTTCCTATATGGGCTGTTATTTTTCTATGCTGTCTCTATGTGATATAGCCCAGGTTTATAGGGATCCTGAAAGATGAAGTGAAATGCTACAGAAGCCAAATCCTTAGCCTTGGATCTGGTTGTGAACAAGCACAAAGAAGCTGAAGAAGGACTTTAAAGGGATAGCCATGCTTGTAAAGTTTTAGTCATACTGGGTACCTGAGAAAATAATTTATTTTACATAGTTTGTTTAATGAAGACTTTCTACTGGGATCCTCCCCTTGAAAGGCACTCTAGGGCAACAACCCTGAAAATAAAGAACAAAACCTATAATCAGTTGTGCTAACTCTAAGTTTAGCAAGGCTGGGATAATGTGGAGATACAGTAAATCAGGCACTAATATTAAAAAGATAATAATAAAAGCTATCTGAAACCAATCAGAGAACTATATTAAAGAAGAATATGAGCTCAAGTGTGAGTCTTAACTGCATTCTTTGGTATAAATTGTATCTTGAGTTATGTCTCCAGAACAAAGACCTGTACTGCCCTGTAATGGGGGATGGATGAGGGAGCCTTATTCATTCCTTTATCATTAGCTTACAAATCACTGCTCTTCCCTTTCATGCTTTCATCTTACTTCCTCTCCTTGAAGATCCAACATTAATTTAGGTGGTGCTGCTATGTGACTGCCCCAAGAAACTCCATCTATATCTATTCTTTAGTGCCTCATTTGGACACTCTGGAGGAGCAGCCTGGAGAGGACTCCTGGAACACGCGCTTCCTTTGCAGGTAGACAGTTCATCCTGCTCTTTACTGATGAGGTCAGTAATATTGTCATTCCTTTACAAACACGAGCAAATGCCCTTACCCTGGGTGCATAAATGTGAAGTTGCTGGGAATTAATCCTCCCAAGATAATGTGGGGGAGCAGTGCAGCAAATATGCTATTGTATCACTCAGATTAATCAAATACACAGAAAAATTCTCTTGCTTGTGATAATGCTAGTTGAAATAAATTATCATCCACATACCAGGAAATAAAAGTGGCCAAGGACTCTCTGTTAACTTTCAAAGTGGCACATGTCATATCCATATAATGAAATATAATTCACTTTTCCTTCTATTTCCCAAAAATAAAACAGAAACAGTTTTGTCCAACATAATCCCTCTGGGAGCAATCCTAGTTCCTTTCAGTCTCCCTCTGCACTCCTGCACACTAGTTGCTGACTGACATGTGCCAAAACTGGATGGGAGAATTGTGCTAACAATACAGACAGCCCTGGCCATAATTATGCCATATCTGTATTTTGCTGTGGTCACCCTGCCCAGCTTCCTGGCACTATGCTCCATCAGTTCAAAAAGACAGTGCAATATTTTAATTTTGCTAGAGCTAAGGACTTATATAAATCCCAGATTTATATCAAAATCCAAGATTTATATCAGTCCCTGCTTCATATCAAAAGTGTTTAGGTCTCAGCACTCTCCAAAGGACTTTGGTAATTTTCAGAAGAATGTTATATCATATCACAAAGACAATTAACAAGTAATAATATTTTTTTTTAAATAAATTGGGTTTTAAAAGAGTACGGACCAGGGAGATACTGGGGTTTTTTATTTCATTCTCGTCTGCCTCTCAAAAAAGTGAGAAGCAAAAAAATCTAACACCTTTTTTCTAATCCCCTCTGTATTTTTTAGGGTGAGAATAAAGATCACTATTCAGCACATAGCAACATCTCAAGTTCATGGTGGTGATAACAAAAGATCTGTATCCTAGACCTTTAATCTAAAGTCCTGCAAAGCAAAAGCCCTTCAACAGCAAGGACAAAGTCTGTTTGCTAAACAATATAATCTCATTGGTCAAGTGCTTCTTGCTTGTTCAAAGATCTTGAGAAATCTGACATCTTTAATTCCTGAAGGTGTTCAAAGCTGTTCTCCTGAGCACAGAATTCATTTGGCTTTGTAATCAGCAGGTGTTTTAGCAAAAGCAGACTTTTTAAGGAGCATTTGGCCGTATTTTGTCTTTACTCTGATAGAGTCACACAATTTGAAGGCAGGCACAACCCTCTCAGCATTCCAGTAAATGGTCTTTAGAGCACAAGTTTGTGACTGCAGTTACCACCCTCTGTTGCCATCCTCTTTCATTATGTAACCCAAGTTACATTATTGCATCCCTGGTCTGCCTGTGATCACTCTGCCACTTTATTGTTTTGGCCTTTTCTGTTTGAAACAGATGTTTAAAAACATTTGAATAAGATATTTTAGTTTGTGGACTTCTTGTCATCATCCTGCAAATTTACAACAGTCAGCAATGTAAACATGTACTTGACAAACTCCAGCAGCTTGTAGACTTCAGAGTTCATCCACTCATTTCAGCAAGGCAGATGTTTCATTTTAATACTCTTCATACTATAGATTAGGATTATGCTTTTTCTTTCTTTTGCTTTCTTTATTTCTCTCTTTGAAAAGGGAATAAACCTGACATGCTACTAATGTCATTTCACACTGTGGGCCAGATGGCGAAAAATGCAAAGGCTGCAACTCTGTTTATGTATGGGAAAAAAAGGAATTTTGTTTCTGAAAGACTTTCAGCTCAATCATTTGTTACTTTAAACTAAACACTAGATGATGAATAAAGTAGGACTATCTAAACTTCAAAAAGGTCCTTGAGATTAAGTGCTTAACAATGTAATGCATCTGGAGGAAGAGTATTACATTATTCCTGCTTGCTGCATTGGAAAGATGTTGGGAATGTTTTCACTATAGAGGCTGCTTGCGAGCAGGGTGCTTGAAGACAACATTTGGCAGTGCCTTGGAAATTTTTGGAGATATAAATCATATTTCCATCACTTTTTATTATTATTAGTGAAAGATGGTACTTGAACAGACTGTCTGGGCTAAAATAGCTTGTTTTATCTGCCATTTCAAAGCAACAAAATTGTGTATTTACCAAGAATTGTGTAAAATGTTTGCACAGAAATTCAGCACTATTTCAGGTAGCTTTAGACTCTGAAACTTAGGGATGAGAAAGTTTTCACCCAGCAGGTTTTTCTTGATTTGCAGATTATCACAGAATTAATCTAAAATTTGTGATTCTATATGAATTTAAGAGAAAGGCTGAGAAAACTAACTGTGCTTTGATTTGTTTATTTTAAAGCAAATGTTTCAGAAGAGGTCTCAATTGGGGGATCAAACTGTTTCACTTTGTTTTCCCACCCCTCTTTTGTGGTACAATTGTAGCACATCCTGAATGTTGCAGTCCAGTTGCCTCATTCTGGTGTTTGGATGGACAGGGTGGTATTTTCTGTTAAATACCATTACTCCTCAAAAATAGAAGTGATTCTCATGCATCACTGAATGCTCCAGTTTGCCAGAGAAAGTCAACCCTCAGAAAATGGTGGGAACAGAAAGGAAGCAAATCCCAGGTGCAGAATCTCATTCAATCTTAAATCTTTGCATTTAGGATGAAGAATTTCAGTTCTTGAGTTTTTACTTATTATTTTATTAAAATAGTGGGGGGACTTTGGTTTGGAGTTTTTTGTTTTTTTGGTTGGGTGGTTTTAGTTTGTTTGTTTGGGAATTTTACTTCCCCAGCTATCCTCAGTAATTTCCAAACAAACATGAAGGTGAAGTTTGGACTAAGCAAGAAATACTTTGTTCCTCTGTTTCATGAGGTTTTTTTCATTAGTTTGCTTGCTACTGTGTCATCATAGTCTCTGTATGACACCAGGTTGTGTCTGGAAGAAGAAACTCCTATGTAGCTTTCTTCAAATGAGTTATGTCAGATTTTTAGAGGAAGGAATTAACTATGTAAAGGGGAACAACCTTTTGAGATTAAAATTGCCTGGATGAACCCAAGAAAAACTCAAATAGAAGAGCATTGACCATCCTGTGACCTCACAAAATTGCTTCCTTCACTCTTGGCTGAACACAGTGATGATATATCACAGTATGCATGAGAATCTGCTGGGATGTGTTAGTATATTAGGCCCTGGTTAAGAATGAAAGGCAAAGATAGGGTAGGCACAGCCTGCATCTTTCCCTGAAACATTTTCCTGTGCTGTGCTACCCACATGAGCATTCTCCAGCACCAAAATGATCAGGAATAATGGGAAAATACAAAGGAACTCCTAAAATAAGTTCTCAGCAGCATTTTTGACAGTTCTACTGATTACAGTACAAGGTAGCATCGAAGGAAATTAGTATAAGTCTTTGGTTAAGCCAGGTAAATAAATGCATTAAAAATGTAACTTCGGGTGTGTTTTGACAAGATGAGACTTGAATTTAGGATATTATCAAAGAATACAAACTGTGTCTATCGTAGATGTAGTCCTAAAGTCATGGTCATAATAACAAAACACTCCTAATACTTAAGAAATCTCTTCTGTCCAGATATTAATATATAAGATACCAACAAAACCCCTTAATTTAATGCTGTTTATATTTTTGTCATTCAAAATTCAGATTACAACTTTTAATTATGATGTAGATCAGAAGTGGATGAGGACTGAAAGCTCCGACTGCACCTCATCAAATGCCTGCACTGTTTGAATGTGTCTATATCTATTCTGTGCCAATACTGTTGTGATTTTTGGCCAAATCCACATTAAAAGAGAGACTTATTTATCATTTTAGATACAACCGTAGTTTTAATGTGAGTGACTGACCTCACAATTTTTCCAGCATTTATACTGCTAGAAATTTCTGAAGAATAATTTATCATAAAAGTTTTCCCCGATTGTAAACTATCACATTGTATTGCAGACTCTAATGTTGTTATAGGCTCCAGTTTACACACAAACTCCAGTCTGCATCCGAACAAGATTCAAGTGTATGCTGAACTAAGCATGGCTAAAATTTTTGAAATGTCTGAAATACATTTTTGAATAAATCTACTGTCAGCCTTCTTTCAGTCTTTTCATTAAGTCTTTCAAAACTAAAATGAAAGTATTTTGATGCATAAAGACTCCCTTACAGAAACAATACTCTGCAGTGTGAGTAGAAAAGACTTATAAAATCTTTTTATGTTACTTAATTAAAAGATGATGGGCAGAAGGGATAATAGGTTGTTTCTAAAATTCTAATGAATTTTATCATCATAATGATGATTACCAAATGTCTGTATTTGCAAAAGAACAGCAGTTCATAAATATCAAATTTGTGCTATTATTAACATGCAGAATGTGACGGTTTTTATCAATATAGGAATCTGGTAATTATCACTAAAGCCATTAATTAAAATTAAAAAGTAACTAAATAAGGAATAGGAATGCCACTTACTTCTTAACATCCAAAGAGCAGAAATATCTACCTATTATCCTTTTCAGGCATCTGACACTGTCACAATGGAATAGAAGGTTGTCACTGCATAATAGTCCCCAGCTGCTGGGTGAATGTGAGCCGAAACTGAGGCATTTATCAAAAGCAAACACCGGGAGAAGCAGGGAGACATTCATCCTGGGACAACACTGTTAAATCAATGGTATTTCTGTTCCAGAGGGTGGCTGATGGGTGTGGTCTGTCTAACCGGTGTCAGTGTGGCACAATGCTCCCAGTCCCACACCCCAGGGAGCCACTGGTGACTGTCCAGGGAAAGCAGGCATTCTCACACCCCACCTGATCAGGGCAGAGCCTCCGTGGGGGCCTTGTGAGGTGTCACAGCATCCCTCCATCACCCTCTGCCTCATGGGGCATTGGGAGGACTGTGCACAGCAGGGCCAACCCCCAGGAGTGTGAGTGGCCCAAGGGGTGGGGATGAACCATAGTTTCTCCATCATTGCATTGGTAAAATCGGCTGGGAAGGTGCAAGGTAGGCAGGAGGAGGTCTGACACTGCAGAGCATGAGGGTGGGCAGTCAGAGGACGGTGGAGGCTTGGGGAAGAGAAAGGACTGTGCTTTCAGTTTCCACAGTGAACCTCTGGTGTAGCTGGAGCCAGGCAGAAGAGCCAGAGGTGCTGCATGGAACTCACCTGGACAGGGAGGTGATTAGTGCAAACCTCCATGAAGGCAACCATCAAACCCCCATGGAGTACTCACTGCAAGCCAAATGAAGTCTGTGGGAAGGGGTGTTGCTGGAAAGGACTATACTCATGCTTATAAGGACATTAGTACTCCCTTGCAAGATTCGTCTGCACTGGACACGAAAGATTTTGAAGCAGACCCAGTCTGCCAAGCCAGTGAAGGAGGAGGTGAAAAGGATACATATTTTTGAGGCAAATACCAGTTACCTCTGTTTCATAAGAGGCTTTCTGCTCTCCTGGCATTGTGTTATATATATCTTCAGCCTCACTCGCTGCCCCCTCCTGTGTAAAATTTACACAAGCATTGAAAGATTGTGGAATACCCAAGGAAATAATTTTTCAGTCGATTGAGTTCTTAATGGAAAAACCTCCCTGAATGCTATCTTACAAATTAGAAGATCCCCTGCTTTCTAAATAGTTCAATTGAAATCAGCTTTTGTATTTATCCTTCAGGTCATTCAGGCTCAAATGTTGTTAGCTCTGAGTCAAAAAGTCAGATTTTTAAAGGGAAAATGTCAAGTCCTTTTAGGCTTCAACTGACCTTTTAAACCAGATTAGGGATTTGAAGCATTACACATGGATTTCTACATTTTATATCACAGTATTTAACAAATGATCAAATACAACTCCCAAGAATACTATTTTTACAAGCTTGACATTTCAGGCCTTAAAGGATGTTGCTGGTCTTTCTTTTACATAAAATTACCCTGGAGAAATTCAGCCTGTTTTCTGTTCCTTCGTTTCTCTTTCATAAGAGGAGAAGTTCTGCACATTTCATTCCATGCTGCTGTTCTTTCTCTGGCATTGCAAGAAAGAAAATATCATGATGAAATCCTTGAGATATGCTCAAAGTGATTGCTACAATAAATTCACTCAGTGGGTGTCACATATGGTTAGAGCACAAATCAGGCAGTTATAGATGCCAACAGGGCCCTAGGAATAGATCTGACCTTACTTTCGTGCCTGGACTGACAGATAATGCCACTAAAAATGCACTAAATCTCCCAAGGTGGAAATAATAGAAACCCTCATTTGGTTACAAGTGCTTCCCTCACACAGTTAGGACAAAGGAAATGGATGTTAGAGGGGGATCATGGATGTGTGAGAGGACACTCACAGACTGAAGGAGCAAGCTTGGTTCAGTGCTCAGAGATTGCAGATGCAGTGGGAACAAGAGGAGGAGTCCCATTTTTGGCTACTGTCTGCAATGGGTCTGTCAGTCTCACATGCCAAGAGCTGGTCAGCTGGTACTGCATGACAGTGGTACATGTCGGAGAGGATGGAGACAAGGTAAATTTCCTTCCTGTTCTCTGCCAAGGGAGAGAGATTTTATTTCAGAGGTATCACATCAGAGGATTCGGCTCTGCCTTTCTGGCTGTTCAGCCCTTCTGTTTTCTAAAGGTGGCCCATTAACTGCTAATCATGGTACTGGAATTTTTAGATGAAGTTTTTTGGATGTTTCACTGATCATCGTTGGAAAGAGACCAGAAAATGTTATCATGTGGACCAACTAGACATCAGACAGCACTAGGGTTCAGTTTTAAAAGTCTCTGCATTAACCATCAGCTGCTTCTATGTTTGTAGTAGAGATAAGGTTTGTCATTTAGGCACATGGGTTTTGTTTGTTTGGGTATTTTTTTTTCATACCAAACCAAGACCTGCAGGTTCCCTGACAAGTTTTCCTGGTAGTTTTGAAATCATCTTTGAAGTCAGCATTATTGTGGAATGTAGAGGACATCTCAAGGCTTTTCACATAGTCCCATTTTTGTTCATGGTCTCTCCCTGGTGGCTTGACTCCAACCCAGACAAACACAATGCAACATTCTGCTGGACACTGCAGCCCAAAGGGGTTAAACCACAAGAGTTTGTTACCAGTCAAGCATTTTCCATCCCTCGATAAACAGAAGGTGTTAAAAGCAAATTTGCAGAAAAAGAGCAGAGACTGCCTTCAAGTTTCAGCCTTGTGCTGGTAGCATTTAGCACAAGTGTGTTTGTATTTTATTTGCCTAATAGGGAGTTACTGTGCCCACCACAGTACCTGTATGGGTATGGATAAATAGAGGCTTGCAGCATCTACACATTTTAAGTGCAGGGCTTACCTTCTGAAGCAGGATTACAAAGTTTCAATTGCACAACTTATTGTTGTGTTGGAAGGACTGAAGAGCTAGGTCTTGTTATAGCCAAAAATAGTGCTGACTCTGAGTCTCTTCTGGTAACTACGAAATGTAAAGTAAACACCATACAAGTGTGTACCTCTGTATGCTTTGATACTGTCTGCATCATGACACTAGTACTGTCCTTCTAGGATCAGAATAACTCACTTTTCCCAGGTCCTACATCTGAAGGGGAAAACACAAAAGAAGCAATCAGCAGCTCTGTGCTTGGGATACGAAATTATTGTAGTCTGAAGCTAACATATTATAATTGGTCAGAGCAATTATTTACAGTCCTTAATGTTAGTTTTGCTGGTGATTTCACTATTTCCATCTCTTCTTACTGATTGGTTTAGAATTATAAGCTATTCAAAATTATATTTATAACACATAAAAAAGCATTTGTAGCTTGTAGCCAGATGTAGAAAGTCATGACAACACCTAATGATAAAATTACCAAAGACATCTAACAGATGCCATTTTGTGACGCTATTGTTTTTTTCTAAAATAAAATAAGCAGCTATGCAGCTGTTTTAAAATATTTGTCAGACTTTATCAAAATCATTTACCTATCACCATATATTTGTTTCTTGTAGTGGAAAATACCTGTAGTATGACAAGAAGATGAGGTTAATCTGAAGCAAATCAACATGATAGTTTTCCATTACTGGAACTCAAATAGGCTCATCTACAGGGGATGACAGAGAATAGCTATGCTGCTGCTGTTACACAAGCATGCATTGCTTGTTAACAAGGAGTATTTTGAGATATATTTTTCTTCTAATTTGGCAACATTTTATAATAAATGAAATTAGGCTATTCGGCTAAAGTTCAAGAAGGAAAGCCCTTTTGAAGTGTTCTCCTTGAAACTCCTGCTTTGCTCAAGTTTATCTCCTGTCCTTCCACCAAAGGATTCTTTCAGCACGTTAATCATTATTAGAAAGACAGAATTAAGAAAAGCCTACCAGAAACATTTGGATTCGTTGTGTTCTCCAGTGTTAATGGAGAGTACTTGGTCTCTGATACAAAAGTTATATTTACCTAATTTATAAATTTTATAGGGCAGATCTTCTGGTCGTCTGTTTTTGCTTTGGAAACAATTATGCATGGAGCCTTACTGGTCCCTCCATCTGACTATAAGCACTTTTGTTTATGCCAATCAGCTCTGCATTAACAATTAGATGTTTGTTTGAGTTACACTGAATTTTTTGCAAGAAAATGCTCCTAAAAAAAGAGGAATATTGCAACCCTAGCTGTATTCAGAGTGTTCAGGACTTCCTTTCTCCATTAACCAGATGTGGCAAGAAAACAACACCACAAAACTGAAATGGCTAGTTACTACTGATAACATAATGGTTATTGCATCTCACTTTATCTTCAACCTGGGGAACATCCTGTCACAACAGGGTTCTATAGTAGGTGACATGAGTCTGAATTTTGCAAAGCCTAAAGGGCATCATTTTTTCAGAGCTGTCAAGTAGGAACACAGTCAATTCAAAACGCAGAGTCGAGGGTGGAGACGAAAGTTTGACAATGTTAAAACCCCTACAGTTTTGGAAATTGTTGTTTGCTTGGTTTAAAAAAATTCAAAAACCTCAGTGCTTGCTTCTGAGAATCTGTCTTCTCTCTTAAGTGTGCTGCAGGAATAGTGTTCAGCAAGTTACTCCAGGAACAGCCCAACTAATGAGAAACTCAAGAGTTTCTATTGCAAATATATCACTGAGCAGTACTGGTGGAGCTCCTGGTAACCAATGAGCCATGGTCTTGTCTTTACCATGCAACAAGGTGGTATGAAGAGGTTCCCAAATTAGTGCCAAATGCAGTAGTAGTCCTGGGATTATGCTGGTGTGCTGAAGCCAATGACAGGACTTCTGATTTGTTGTCTCAACTGCTATCTGTGCTCAATAGAAGCATGGGCCAGGCTGTGAGGGTGTCTTTGACACAGACCCCCTCACACTCTCTCATGTATTGATATCTAACAATATTGTTCAACAGTTCACAACTGGCATTTCACCTCATTCTTCTCCTTTTTTTGGATTGCTCCAGTCTGAGAATAAGTTAGTCTTTCTCCACTTCAAGAGCATCATCAGAAGCATCCCAAGTGCTCTCTTCTGCATCCATACTACCCTTTGTTTGGGAACATGACTGGAATAACAACTGGGGCTTAAGGGGCTAGTATATGCTCAGGACTTTAAGACAGCCAAGAGAGAAAGACATAAGGTGCATATAAAATTAGAATTGTTTCCTTTTCTAATGCAGAGGGTGTTCCTATGGTCTTATATCAGCAGAAAGGCAGATACCATACTTTCAGAAGCACATGGTTGCCTTGCTCCCATTTATCATCTGCCTTTACCAGAATAAATTAGCCAGAACAGGAATATCTGGCAATTGTTCTCTGGGGTTCAGGCTGGTTTGCCACCACATGGACTCAGTTTTCATGTCTCTTTGTACATGCTCTCTCCCTTCTCACTTCATCTTTCTGGTCTCTCCCTTTTCCTCTGCTTTGTGCTAAAGCATCCTGTTTCCTTTACTCAGACTCCTGCTCAGTCCACACACTCCAGTCAGCAGCTCAGTGCTTTGCTTCTGTGTCTGAGATTTGTACTGAGCTTCCCTCGCGATCCGTGGGTTTGGACAGGAAGCTTTTTTTTTGCCTGAGAATACTTTCTCTTGCCCTTCGCTTCCATGCAAAAAGGCTTTTCTTTGCTAACTATTACTTTACATTTATATTGGGTCTATCTCCTCAGAGCACCCCAAAGCACTTTACATACTCTATGCAGGAATCAGTGGAGGGTGAATGCATTGGGGCTCTCCTGTTATTTCTATATTCTTAGTTACAGCACTCTGTGTCATAGAAACTGACTTGGTGACTGACAAGGTTAATTCTGCTTTGCCTAATTCATTCTAGTGGAAAAGCCACAAAAAAAGTACAATTCAAGTGCAAAGAATTTTAGAGGGAATATCAAGAACACTTCCTTCACTGTTTTAATCTTGCTCTAAGGGAATCTATTAGAAGCATGGTTGATAGGAAAGAGTATTTACATAATTTAGATTACTCCAGAGCACTTCATTATAATACCTAGAAAGAGTGGAAAGAACAAGTGTTTTGGAGATGGCTATCTGGGCAGCAGAACCATCCTTATCCAATGATGCAAATCAATCTTTTCAACAGTCAAGCAGACTAGGGTTTGGGTGGTGTTCATCAGAAAAGTATGACATATATGAGAAACTAAATACAATTTTACATTTCCGAGTACACGGCTATTTATATCTCAGCCTTTCATTAAAAAAGCCACAAACAAGGTATGCTCGTGTTGCTTAATCAAAAGACACATATTGGTGTAACTGTCATCTTACAAGAACAAAATATAATCACATATTTTAAGGCTTTACAACCTTGGAACAACAGTTGTTTCCATGTTTATGTCAGAATAGAGGAAGAAGTATGATCATATCTGATCTTAAGAGATCAATACTTCACAGCAGTCAAGGAATAGATAAATACAGTTGTCAATTTAACAAGCAATATGGTATAATAACTTTTATTTTGGAACTAACTTTCAGAAGGGTAGCACACAACTGATAGCAGGGAGATTCCGTGTGGAAAGTGATGGCAGAGCAACCATAGGCTATGAAGAGTGAATGTTTGCACTGACCATGTGCTTCCAGCTGGTTGATCCACTGACTTCAAATGACTTCATAAAAGGACTTGGGTTTTGACCAATGCACTGCATTTTCTTTATCAGTCCCTGTAATACAGCACATCAGCACATCCATCTGTCCTGCTCTGGGAGCTCACAAATGTACAGCAGACACCAGTGGGTCCCTGTTTATCACAGTCCATGCCACTGTCCTCAAGCTCCCCACTGCCTGCTTAGCATGCTAGACATCTCCTTCACAGAGGATCACAGCACAGGTCAGATTGAAAATGCCAGCCATGCCACTGACAGTGGAAGCAATACTGCTTACCGCATGGGATTAAAGCAATTTTTCTTTAATCTGTTCAAAGTGTGGTGAATAAAAACCTGTTAATTCTCCAGAAGAAGGGGCTTTAGGAAAGTCACACTGCTGGCATGAGCATTTCAGTCAAAGGTCTTCTGCTTCCAAAACACCTCTTGTCAAGTGTCTTGCTGAATCCATGAAAATTCCTCTTTTAGCTGGAGCTGCTGTAAAATAAATTCTGCATTTACACTGAATGCTATGGGCTTATTGACTGTGGTGGTCTCAGCAATTCAGAATATACTCCGTTTGACAAAGCTTGTGCCTAGCAGGTCCCTGGACTTGTGGGGATTGATATGTTTGGATAGGTGGTTCTATGCCCCATAAAGCAGAGCAGCCATGTGACAGAAATTAGGATTGGCAAGAAATCATGAGGTTCAAAGCACCATACTTCATTACAATAAAACACCATTCCATGAGGTACATTGCATGGTGGTGATATTTTGTGGAAGATGACCAAATTTGGCCTAACTGTTTCTGCCTAGAGCTGCCCTCAATTAACTCCACTGCTGCTGCTGATGATTGCAAGTTCACTGAGTTCTGCGCCTCAGATATCTGAGAAATTCAAGAGGTAATCAAGAGTGACTTTGACAGGAAAAATGGTGACCAATTCTTCCCTGTTGGCTAAAAATCTTTTCACCAGGATACACCTGAAATCCCTTTTTGAAAGTCCTATTCCTTGTACAACCAGGAATAAAAGCTGTTGTACTACCTATAAGAGGCATCTGACCATCTATCATGGTCTCCTGATAGTGTCCGTGTTGTGCTTGCCTAGGAAGAAAAACTAATTCTTACTGCATCCCAAACTATATAATCATAAAAAAAAAAAGAGTATTCTTGTTCTTAGCTGACAATAGCACTAGAAAGAAAACTAATGGAAGGTCTGTTTATGTAATCTCATTATTTAGTCTGTATTTGTAAGGGTATCATTAAACAACTCTTCTGCAGTTGATGTGGTCTAGAATGGAGCTATTTCTTACCAGTTTATCCAACAATCCTGAATGCTCCAGCATTTCATCAATTACACCATCAGGGGTAGATAAACTTATAGTCATTCATTTTGATAACTTTATTTTTCTGAATCTGAGCTTTTTTCTCACTAACATACCCCAAAGTTGATAAAGTATTTCAGAAAACAAATCCAAATGTTTTATAAGAATACAGTGGAGCTCCTCTTCTATGTAATCCTCTCCAAATGATTGCAGTATGGAGACAAAAAAGATTTCATGCCATCATAGTATGGGCAACTTTTAAAGTATTTACAGGTATATTGATTTTAATTTCACTAAGATTCCTCAAGGCAATTCAGCAAAGATTTTTCAAAAGCAGTACTTCACTATTCTTTAAACAACAAAATTAACTGTATAAATGAGTCCATGTCTTCCTTTGACCAGTTTAAAGAGCTTTCATTATCTTTCTGTGTCCAGATTGAACACAACACCTCTTTGTAAAGATGAATACATAGAATTATAGAATTGGACCTGACCTTTTGCAACACAAGAGTCCCAAAATGAACACTGTTTGTTCACATTCTATTCCCACAGAGAAAAGTAAAGTGAAAATAGCAAGGAACTTCAAGCACCAAGAAGGCCTTCAGGCAATGGCATAGTCATTTGGAAGGTGAACAATTCAGGTTTTCATAAGGCTTGAGAATCTCAAAAACCTCCAAAAAGCCTTGATCTATTACCACGTTCAAGGATCCTTTTTCTTCTCTAGGTTCAGTTTCACAGTAAGTGTAACCATGGTCCAAGAATGTTAGTCCAAGTGCACTATTCTATGAGTACCAGAATATCCACCCAAGCTTTCAACAGGTTGTAGTTCTTGTACAATCCTGCCATTGCATGATCTGCAATGTACTGTCCAATGTTAAGGTAGATCATGCCAGGATCTTTTCAGTTGAAACAATGTATGTCAAGGAGAAATATAGTTTTAATTCAATATTTCAGACCAGAATACACTTACATTCTTCAAAACCTAGTTTACACTTGGAGCAACTAACCCCACTGGGCTATTCAGACCATTCCACAACCGTCCTGGGAGCAATCCTAGAGAGTTTATACATGTGAGCACTTACCTTTGTAGGTCACATTTTAAAGCTGTACAAACGATGAGCCAGTGGTGTTGGTGATTAAAGATCTCGTCATGCAGAGATGGAGATGGGTCAACTGCTGCTCTAGCCCTGCCTGGCACCCTGTTTCCTGTTATGTGGAAAGCACACATCTGTTAAATGAGCTAGGAGAAGCTGAAGGACCCCATGGGACACAGAGCAACCGGGAATGGATTGCCACTGCAGGGGTAATTTCTCCAGCCAGCAACCTACTCATCTCCTGTGTTGAGGAGCCCCTGGGAAAATAGAAAATAAAAGCAAAAGATCCCATGTCCTCTACAAGTGTAGGATATCTGGTCTTCCCAGGGGATATGCCATCATGTACTGCTCCTCTGTGGCACCTGGAGGGAGTTGTGTGTCCCACCCAGCAGGGAAGGTTAGGGATCCCTAGTCAGGAGTAGTCATTTTAAATAGCAGTTGGGGGAACATTTGGCTTTCAAGTGCTCAGATCACTTGCCCTGGCAACACAGCTTCAGGCCCTTTTCCCTCACCTGTGATTACTTTCACATAGCTTTGTGCCCAGTTGTGTCCTTGCATCAGCAGAGCAGCTCCTCTGCCCTTACCTTCTACCCATGGGGGCTGCCACTTGGAACCGCAGTTCCATCCCAGCTCGGACCTCTTCCAGCCTGGGCCTGATTCCTGGAGGCAGAGGGCTACCCACTCCACACTGGCTTGAGGAAGCTTTGTTATACAGCTGTCTCTGGCTAATTGGCTCTCTGAGGCCTGATATTCTCCAGGACTTTTTGCACAAACAACCAGAAAGACTGAGGGGGACAGAAGGGGCCTCAGGGTGAAATACTTGCTCTATTGAAGTAAGATGCAAAATTCCCTTTGACTTCAACAGGGTCAGAGTTTTACCCTGTAGCTTTAATTATCTGGTATTGTTGTAAGTGTCCTGTGTTGCTACATGAGGAATGTAAAGTGCAGTCTGTCCAATGGTGATGTGTACATAAATGATTTAATAGGATATAAAAGAGTAGTGCATTTAAAAGGCATGAAGTTACAGGAACTGGCTTGTTTAAACCATACCTATTCTATGCTTGATAATAACATTGACATCTATGTGAAGGCCCTGTAATTTAACAAAACAAACTGGTTCCCCCCAAAACAAGTATCTGTGAATCACTGGGAAAAGTGTCAGAAAAATGATGTGACAAAAAAAGACACTATAAAGGGAGTCCACTTTCAAATCATTCAGTGTGTCCCTTCTAATAAAGACCAGAAGTTTTTATACAGATTTATGGTTTTTAAGCAGGATAAAATGGCTGCCAGGAGAAGGAAAGAGGAAAAATCTTAACCATCTTGCAAAGGGGAAGAGGATGCATGGTATAGGACGTTAAGCATGCTGGAGTGTAGTGGACATAGGAAACACATGTCAGGTTGTCACAAGCAGCACATAGTGGCAGAGAGCTGATGTGGCAAAGCGATGGATATTTTGACAAGAGCCACAGTATGAAAAGTGTTCTATGCAAATGCTGTGCCTGGAGTAATGAATAGTGTAATTTTTTCCTCTTCTGAGAGTTTCAATGGAAAGGACACCTGGATTTCACAGAAAAGCCCCCACAGAGGAATTAAAAGCAATGTTTTATTCATTTATGAAGCAGACTTTGTCTTGTGTGCAGATTTCATCATTTCATTGTCTCTTGTATCTCAGAGAAGAACAAACAGCTGGTTCCTCACTAGATGCTTCCACAGAGAATTTATTTTATTTTGTTTTTCCCCAGGAAATTATCAGTCTATTTGTACAGGAAAGAACCAGACAATGCTCCCATATTTCTGATTTCTAACCCGTGCTGAGTGAAGAGGGGCAGTCCAGTTTGGGAGTGTAGAACAGGGAAAGCCACATAATTTTCTGGTATATGTAATTCCTTCCTCACTCACAGGCCTTCCAAGTGCTAGAACAAGGAACATTGAGGCCAGGTACTATCAGTGACCTGGAAAGACTGTCCATGATGTGCACAGGGCTTCAGTTTAATAGAAAACCCACAGTCCAGGATTCAACTCATGCATTCAATTGCTATGTGTTCAGCTGTGGCTTCTGCATCACTACTACTTTCAAGATAACTGAAGTGAAGTATATCATATGCTTTTCTTTAGCCTTGCCCAAATTTTAAATCTTTGGAAATTTGTCTTTTGATATTCCTTCAAGGTAGAATTATAGAAAAATCTAGGTTGTAAAATACTTATAAGGTCATCAAGTCGTTAACTTATGCCATTAACTTAACACTGCCAAGTCCACCACTAAACCATGTCCCTAAGCATGACATCCTCACATCTTTTAAATATCTCCCCTGATAGTGACTTTACCACTTCCCTGGGTAGATGGTTCCAACATTTGACAATGCTTTCAGTCAAGAAATCTTTCCTAATATTCAATCTAGACCTCCCCTGGCACTACTTGAGGGCATTTCCTGTTATCATATCACTTGTTACTTGGGTGGGTAGTATGATTCCAGATATTTGCTTGTTGGGGTAGAAAGGTCATTCTGCTCTGTTTCAGTTGCAGAAGTATGCTCCAGTTCTTTTTAACACTAACAGGTTTCAAGGTCCTAATGTGCTGTGTATTATAAATTTAATACTAGCAATTCTTCTATTTTGCATTGTATTTTTAATTACTTACATGATAGCTCTGAAAAGACACAATAGATCTCAGTGTGTTTTCTTTAGGGAAGAAAAAGTTTCTTTCCATGTCCTTTGTTATTGCTATAACATTATTCTTTGCTAATGCTATTTAAAACTGAAATTTCATGTTTTATTCCATAATTTTCTCTAGTTTCTGTACTGCAACCCTTCTTCTTTTTAGGAAACTCTGGGGAGACAGAATGTCTCTATCATGAGAATCCCCTGCATAAGGGAATTAAAAAAACAACTTGTAATGAAATATGCTAGCAATTGTATAAAAATACATTGTGTGGGACTTTTGCCTGTGGCAGTATGTACGCACATGAATGACAGTATTGTGTGAGACAGAGCATTGTGTTGTTCAGTGCCAGTGCATAAAGCTACACTCATTTTGCATAAATATTTGACTGCTTTCTGAGATGTCTGGGATTTTTTTTAAAGTAGTGTTCCATTCCTCTTTCTCTGCAACCACTCCTTGAATTTGCATGTTTTAACCACGGTTGTCACAACGTGGAAATGTTCATGTGTCACTTCAGTAAATTTTATCAAAATGGAGAGGGGAAAAGGGGGAAGAAAATAAAATATATACCTTGAAAATCAGCAAAAAAAATTATCTAATTTTTATCCATTAACTGTGCATTAAACAGAAGTTATGGTTTTAGTCAGATGATCCTTTAAATTTCTAATTATTTGGGCTTTTTAATGTTCCACATACCTTCACACTTCCTTGGAAATCCAGGGATAAGATTCCAGATGAGAATCTATGAATATCTGCAAATATTTTCATTTCAGTTTTTTGATCCCAAGTGCACTTATGAAATGAAGATTTTTCTCTTCTCTAATGCTCCAAAGAAGACATTTTTTACATAGTTCATTTGATGATGAGAATAAGACACTCAAAATGATCTGGGCTGCTTACTTATTTGGATCTAGTGTTTTACATCTTTACATTTAAGAAGCAGGAAAGGTACATCTGCAGGATGAGAGATGGGACCTTGGAATCTAGGGACTCAGAGGAAGATTCAAGGGTAGAAAATGAAGAGAAATTAATCAAGACCTCTCAGTGCAATGCCAGGAGGAATCTAGTTTCAGCTTTGTAACTTGGTGGGACAAAGAGGTGACACATCCCAGAACACAGAAAAGATTAATGATGGGAAATGTGTTAAGGTCATGTGCATACATTTTTAAATTGGAAAATTAACATTTTAAAAAAGTCTTAAGCTTCATGTGAAGCCTAGAGAAGATATGCTAGAAAATCCTGTGACTCATTCATATTCTTTAATAAGACATAGACTGACGATGGGAGCGATGATTGGATGGTGAATCCCAAAGAACCCATTAAAGTCCCTGTTTAGTAACAATAGACATTAAACAATGTCTGAAGTCAGGTGTATGGGCAACATAAATAAAGTAACATTTAACATTGTGAATGATCTAACCATCGAGGTAGAGCCTCTGTCTCTTGGAAACTTAGCCAGCACTGGATGCCGAGAAGGTGTTTGATTGGCCACCTTTTCATAAATGGTAGTCAACCCTCCAACCTTCAATATAAGGGTTACTGGGTAATAGAGAAGAGCTGGGTTAATAGACCATTTGAGCTGGGAGATCCAGTAAGAAAATCTAATGCCCCTACAGGCTGTACACCTGATCAGGTCAAAGGAAGCTCTTAGAAGGCTGTTTCAGGACACAGAGTCCTCGCATTGCTCCCATTTTGCAGCTGCTTCAGACCGGTTTGTTCACTCAGCACATCCAGATGTCATCTGTGACACTTCCCATAGATGTCAGAATAACCAAAACTGAAGGGAAGGCCAGAACTGAGAGCAGCTTGAAGCTTTGCCCAGTAGCAAGTTGGCAAACTGAGTTATCATGTATATCCCCCTATCACTCCAGAGCAACTGCACAATTGTAAGTGCATTTTCTGCCCAGGGTGTCTCATGGAGAGCATTCCCAAGAGGTACACTGACTCAGTAAACACCCAGTAACTCTTGCTCTAACCCATCTGATTTGATCCCTTTAATTTTCATATGTGCTAGCAGGCACATGGAAACACTGCAGAGGACATGCCTCACTGTGCAGCTGATTATTTCTATCATTCCATCATTTCTATCTACTTGTGCCTGGAGCCTGGGTTGCAGGCCTGGAAGAGTGATACCCAAGTTTTCTGGCTGCACAGATTTGTTGCAGATGAACTCAGACTATTTGCATTGTATTGAAATTATTCCTTTTTTGATAAGCATTGTTTGAATTTCTCATATAATTAGGCTTGAGAGAACCATAATTCAAAACCAAATACAAATCTACTTCCCAGCATGTCCAATTAAAAAAAAAAAAACAAACAAAAAACCAAAAAATTTATTCCATTTTAATGTGACGTGCTGTGGAAAGGAGTTCTAAAAGTGCCTTTCAGGTGGGAGAAAGAATAAGATCAGGAACAAGCCACAGATCATGGAGGTAATTTATTCTGTGTGTGGTGACAGAAAGAAGGACTGACAGAAGGCTCAAGGAGTCTCCCTTAATTTGAGTCTGTGAGCATGAGAATGGCAAAACTTGAGCTGTGCTCTGCAAGTCTGTGGCCACAGCAGGAGGAGTTAATGATCTCTACATATGCTGCATTGCAGTTCTCCAAACTGTAAAAATTTAATATTGCAAGTTTTCAAACATGCAGGAACCACTCAAAATGGCCACTCCTCAATCAAACCCAGGATCTCCATGCTCTGCTGGTCACCTCTGAAAAGAATCATGCTCTAAGCAATCACCAGGCCTCCACCAAAATTGCTGCTATCAGTCAATCGGTTTATCTTAAATGAAGAATGGTTCATGCAGGCAAAATGTAGTAAAAGTAAGAGGCAGTGATTGCCTCTTTGATCAGACAGAGTTGGTCAGGATGAGCTCCTTTGTCACTGGTCCATTCTTCCAGGGCACTGAAGTAACCTCTTTTTCAGCAGGCACACATGGAGAGGAAGAAATGCGCTCCACAGCCAGTGCTGATATCAAGTGGGAGGTGGCAGTGAACAGCCCACCCCTCACTGAAGATAGAAAGAAGCCTGCTGCCTGTGTGCTCTGCCTTGCCTTGACTCCTGAGAGGTAGGAGGCACCCATTTGTCTTCCCTAGACTGCTCCATAGAAACTGGAAAAGTACCCAAGAGGGCATTGCACTGAGCCTCATAAGCATCCAGTCAGCTACGACTCGCTGTCCCATTCAAACAAATCATAGCACAACGGTGAAACACATCTCCTCATCTCTCCTTCTGAAAAGGCCTTCCCACTTTGAACTTCAGGAGGTCACTTGTGTGCATGCTAGGTGAATCAGGAGGCAAAGTTAGATCCACAGTAGGGCAAAATCCACAGCAGGGCAAAATCCACAGCACATAGTATACCAACAAGGTATAATGTCTGTAGACTTCAGAACAACTCCCACAGATACATTTCTCCTCTGCACAATTTCCCACTCAAGAAGACTAAAGTTTTAATAATGGCATTTGCCATTTTTATGGTTCTAAATTTTTGGTATTTCTGCATAACAACTCTTACCCTCATTAAGTGTAGACTGATTCCACCAGTTTGCTCTGACTGTGAGCAGAATTTGACTGTGTAAAAGATGCTACAAAAACGCATAAGACAAAATGTGAATTATTTCAATAAGCCAGGCAGACAAAGAATGGCAGGAGAATCATTGTGGAGAGAGGGCAAGACATCTTATTCAAGGTTGTTCCTTGGGTCAGTGGTAAATTCTGGGCAGACAGTTGCCTTACATAGTCTCTCCAAACAGATAAACTGATACTGTAAGAGTGTCTGTATTTGTTACCATCCAATAGAATCATTATATTTACATCGAATTTTCCTTGGCAGGGGTTCTTCATGTAGTAAAATTCTGGCCACATTCTTTGAAAGAGTGATTTAGCTGCTGTAGTTTAATAAATTAGGATTTTACTGTCACAGGGAAAAGCCACTATTTTCAGTCCTTTAAAAAACATGTTCTGGAGAAGGAGGTAAAACAGCTGAAAAAACTTACTGCACATGGTCAATGGAAAAAGCAACAAATGACAAAAGTTAAAACATGTTGCAATAAATGAAATCAGCTGCACTTTATCCTAGAGATTGGTTCATATGGTCTTAACCCTATGTGAAGGGAAACCTGATATGTTTTCCCTACTGCAAATTACTCAACAGCAAAGTTGGTGAGCTACGTCCTGTTAGTTCCTCATTCACTCATTACTACACAGAACAATTCTGAGCATTTATTTAAACAATTAGACTGTTTTCTTTTTAAAAGAAATTTTAATACTAAAGTTGAAAAAAATTAGTACCATGTTAAAAAAAAAGATGGTTAGTTTATTTTCAAATTTGATGCAAAGAAATAAATGCCCTTGAAAGAAAATGGTTCTGTTCTTGAAAAGTACTCTAAGGCTTTCTGTCCATTCATGTGAAATACTTAAGCAGATATATATTCTCTTCCTTACTTTAATGTGAGCACCCAGAGCACTTCAAGAGCTTTTTTAATACAATCTTTTGTGACAGAAAAGCAGTTTCTGCAAAATCAAATTTCCACAGGGAAAATTTATTGAGTTTCTTTTCTTTTTCTCTAGGGAAAAGGGAATTTAAATATTTAGTTCTGAAACATACTTTGAAGTGTAAGAATTACCTCCAAGCTTAAAATTCTGCTTTCTGGCATCTATAAATAACATGTGTGCCTCTCAGTCATACACATGGGAAATGTTAGCAATCAGTCTCCCAGGCACTTACTCCTGAAGGACACAGAAAGGCATCCATTCTCACTTAACCTGTGTTTCAAACTTGACCAAATACAATTATCAGTCTTTTGAGGGACTCTGAAGAGGGGAAAGAATTGTACATTTTCTTTTTTCAGATGGAATTGGTAATAGCTGGGAGTGTAAAACAGTTTGGTAGCATTTAATCCCGTGGCACTCCCTTATTGATGAGGTTTATGGTTATTTTGCTCCACTACTTTGTCCCAGAAAGGGGTGACCAGTTCAGTACTGCACGACACTGCCTGCAGCTCATAGGGTGGACACAACAGAGCTGCAGACCAGTACATTCCTGATTTTTCATTGTGATCACTGGCAATTAAAGTCACTGAACTATCAAAGGGAAGCTCAGAGTTTTTGGACTCGAAATGTGAGTTTGCTCCACATAAACTCTGGGCTAATCATTTATTGGGGTTTTTTATTAGTTGCTATCAGCTATTATTTATTTATTGCATATTGCAATGATTATAAGCTCTATTAATTATTTTTTCTGCTACTGCTGGCTGTTTTGCAATCTGAAGAGTCTGAATCATGGCTGGGAAAATGACAAAAGCATAGGCAATAATAGAAACAAGAAGACCTATTCGGTTAAAATGATAAATTGTTATAACTAAATCATTAGAACATTATTAAATTAATACAAGATTAAATAACACTACTAATACAGGTTTGCAAATCAGTGAATAGTAGTTAAGAGGAAATAACACTACTAGTAAAGGTTTGTGAATCGAAGGTTAAGCTAATATTCCTTGTGATCACCTGGTATGCTGTCTGTTTATTTCTTCTGTCCTGAAAACCATGTTTTCCTGTTATCAAAGACCAAAAAGCAGCACATATGTAGTTCAGGAAATGAGATTTCAGTGAGTGTCAAGAAGTACAGAATCAAGTGTGCAATTTTGTTGTTCAGTCTCCCAGATGTAGCAATGAAGGCAAAACAATATCTGCAAAGGATGAATGCAAAACTCTGTTCTGCAGAGCCCTTATCTGACACCTTAAAACCAATGCCTGAGATCATATAATGCTTCAGAAGTGCAGTGTAACTGAACAACAAGACAGCTATTAACACTGGAGGTTGAGCTAGCTGTAGTGTCTATATTGTCTGTTTCCTATGTACATGCTAGGCTTGTCGCACCCCATATAGGAAAAGAAAGTTCATATATAGGGAAGAGGCATTCTGAAGGAAACACTGGTGTGTACTGTAGGATATTATTCATATAATTCTCCCTCTTGTTTTGGACATTATAATAACTGCACATGAAATTGAACTCTTCATTGTGTTTTACCTGGTTTTACCTATCACATGGTACAGTTAGTCTACAAATCATGTAACCAGAAGAAAAACAAAACAAATACATAGTAGCACCATTTTTTTCTTTCTAGAAGAGAACTAGAAATATTTATGATTAATGAGAACATTTGAAATCATATCAGCAAGGTTAAAACTGAATTGATTTCCAAGGAGTATCTTGCAAAATTCAGCTGTAAGGCAAAACAAGGAGAGGCAGATTTGGGCAGATTTGACCTTGCCACATGGCACAGGACAGGGTCTGGTAGCCCTGGGCTAAGCTGAAATGAGGTCCTGGGCCATGGTCAGGTGTGGGGAAAGACCCCAGAAAGGCAAGGCCAGGAAGGGCTGTGGGTGCACCCCCAGGGCCCAGGTACCTTTACTAGCATAGTCACCCTTATTCTCTTAAAAGTGTATGAGGGATATTGGCACAGAAGGAAAGGCTCATAGAACGTGAGGGAACAGCAAGTCTTTCAGAAAACTTGAAATCCTTAATTAGATGCAATTTTTGCCAAAGAAACTGTCTTTTCATGGCACTCTTCATACCTGTAAAACCCACCTCCTGCCAAAGGTAGCAGGAGCTTTAATGGTAGACCCTGTGTAAGAACTTCATGAAGGGAATATTTTAAAATAAGTGAATAAATTGCCCCACTGAAATTGAAAAAAAAGGCAACTCCAGATGTGTTAGTTTTACAGGAAATCCTGTCTCACTTGGATGGATATAGAGAGCCTGAAAAACAGCAGAACCATTAGGTAGCAGAGGTGAGAGAAAGAAAGTTACAGAAATACTTCACAAAGGGACACTATTCACCCACTATATATACAGACTGCAAATACAGAAGGTTGCACTCTTCACCAGAGATGCATAAAATCCCCATACAAGGTACTCTTTCTACAGCTGCCCTTGAGACATGTCACAGAGCATCCCTGTTGCTAGACAGATGCTAATCCCGTGTTAGCCAGTGTAGCCAAACCTGCTTCATCAATGCAAGAAAGCCTTTGTCTGTCGCAAAAACCTCCTCTGAAAAAAAGGAAAAATAACACCTGAGAAAGAAAATTAGTCTTAAAACAGGCCTTGAAAAAAAACAGACCTGGGCTCTGTTAAGCAGAGGGTAAGAAAGTAGTTCTAAATAATGAAACTGTTTTTCTTGAAGTTATTCTGTCCTGAGACGCAGGTGCAAATTTCCAGAGGACCTGGCAAGGAGGGTGCACTTTGACATCACCCTCCCTTACAGATCATACCAGATGGTGAGCTGGCAGTTGCTCAGTTGCAAGCCCATCCCGTGTGCATTTTACCCCCAGCCAGATGTACACACCAAGTCTTGTCTCTTTAAATACTTTATCTGTCAAGTTGAAATGCAATGATCTTATTAATATTATGAGATTCAAAGTGGGGTGGGCCTTATAGGTCACAATTAGCCCAGAATTAATTACGTGCCAAAGAGCAAAACTTTTCAGAAGTATGACTTCTGCCCTGTTCTAGAAGCTCTGTAGATGCTGGTTCACACCCAGCGAGTGCCAGTGTTACGGACAAAGAACTTCACCTGTTAACTTCAGTTCAACTGTAAACCAAATCCCAGGCTTGAACAGAACCAAGCCAAGCTTAGACAGCAAATGTGACACTGTGTTTTGGACAGTGTGGGACACCTATGGTTTAAAATGCGAGGAAGTAAGACAGAGTAGCAGTGACCCAGAGCACTTCTTCGGTTTCATATTTCCCTTTGCTTGCTATTTTGGATTAAAACCTGTATGATGCAAGGCAGAACTTTATTATTAAATGTTCACTGATTTTGCTGTGGGCAGACAGATGACTTTTTGGGGCCAGCTTTTATCTGTCATCAACCAGTATGCAATGCTTAGTGGTGGAGTGTAATAAAGCAGTTCATCAGAGTGTCATTCGCAATAGGGTGAAAGTATTTACCATAGAATCATAGAATATGCTGAGTTGGAAGGGACCCATCAAGATCACTGAAATCCAACTCCTGGCCTTGGATAGGACACCCCAAGAATCACACCATGTACCTGAGAGCATTGTCCAAACACTTCTTGAACTCTGACATGCTTGGTGCTGTAACCTCTGTTTAAGTATGTGTGACATTTCCGTCTACTGTCCATAAGGAAACCCGAATTCAATAGTGAAGCATCCATTCATGCCCTAAATATTCAAGACAGTAGACCTATATCTAAGTTCATTCTCAAAAATTACTGTATGTATCCTTCCAATAACTACTTTGTAGTATTTTACACAAATTTTTTTTTTCTTTTTGGTTTCATAACCAGAATCCAAAAAGAATTTTCCACGGCTAAAATAATGTTTGTGCCTGGCTTTCTGCATGGATAAGCCTTGTATCCTGCCTTGCAATAAGTTATTCCTGCTGCAGAGATTGTCATTATTCTAGAGAATCAAGGCACTGGACCATATCCAAGCACTCCGAAACCTCAGTGATAACAAAGAATTTATATGTAAGGAAGGTGAAGTATAGTTCTGTGCCATCTGTATATCACTGGCTTTTAAATCCAGTTCACTTTGTAGCTGGATTCATGTAGACATTGAAAGGGACTAGAGAAAGAATGGGTCTTTGTCTGCTTGAAGACTTACTTTGGATTCATGCCACCTGTCAGACTTGACATAAGGTCAACAGTGCCAAATACTGCAAAGATATTAAGGAGAATAAGAATGGATTTCTCCCTTGTATCCATTGACAGCAACAGCCCTTCTGTGCCAGTCATCCATCAGTGCCAGTGAGACAGATTCAGCATCCTGCCCTGGCCTGTGTCTGTGCCACCTCTGACCCTGGATTAACATGAATAAACTTGTAAGTGGATTCTGTATGATCTTGCCTTAGAATACCGGGTTTAATGGTACGTGGGAGATGAACTGAAATGATGTATTCAGGACAGATTATTAAAAAAAACCCCTGAGTTTAGGTACTGATAAAAATACTGTGATTCCCTCCCTGAATTAAGCAGTAGATATTTCTGCCTAAATGATAAAGCAGTGATATAGTATTAATATGAATCCTCAGATCCTTGACTCCTTGTCATATGAGTGTAATGTTAGCAAGCTGTATAAATTGCTAGATCCCAGGAATCCCCTCAGTTGCACTGGGACCACCAAGCTTGGGAAAAGCGAGGGAAATCTTCATAGAGTGCTACTGTACAGGCACATGGGCACTGGACAGCTCTGTTATATGTTTTAGCAAAATTTTAAAAAATCAACGAAACTTGTTTTGTGTTGCAATGCAGAGTGAGCCTCAAAGAAGCACACAGGAGATGGTTGCAGGGTTACTCACAGGTTATCACTTTGTAACGGTTGTCACAGTGGTTCTTTTCTACCTTAGTGCTCTCTCAAAACTTGTTTTGTCACCATTAACAATAATAAAAAAGAAACATTTTACCAAAGTCTATAAATCTCTGGTGGAGATGAAGCCTACTATTCCACAGTAAGAGCTTTCCCTGAACAAAAGTATGTCACTCCCATGTTAAGAGGTTGGATAGTGTAGGTAGAAGGAACAGACATGTAACCACCTTGTCCTGGTTACAGAAAATTACATGAGTCAACCTGATCTGTATTTCGATGTTAGGCTATTATGGATGGCCCATTCTTTAGGCAAACTGTTAAGAAATGGCTAGCAAAAATGTTTTATCATCCATGATTCAATGAATGAATAATAAAAATAAACCAGATAAGCATCAGTGAAACTTTGGAGAGCTGCAAAATGTTAAACCTTTCCTTTCTCCCTTGTGAAGGCCTCTAGTTATGACTGATAGTAGAACCTTAAGTCCTGCATAGGGGACATTTTACAGAATAAAAGGTTCCCTGTGATTTCAAGTGCAATTTTTCTTGTGCTCCATTTGACATGTCGCAGGATCAAACAACATTGATTTGAACTCATCTAGTGAAGTGCCTGCACTTCTTGCAATTACAGTGAGAGTTATGGAAATAGAAATACATTAAAATGACCAGACTTAATATATTGTTTTGGAAACCAAGTGGACTTACAACAAACATGACAGCTTTTTATCTAAATTTGACTTAACTAAAGGAATCATTCCTATCATAAAATTAAATATTCACATCTATTATTATTCTCGGACTAGAGATGATAATTTAAATTAATATCAAGATGCATTTTTAAAAATCATCAATCTGCCATCTTAACTACATTATATTCTACCTTCAGGCTCATGTTGCAGTTTTTATGAACATGATTCAAATAAATTGGCTCTTTTTCCTTGGTGGCTCCTTTAATTACTTTGTTATTATCCAAGGAACTGGTTTAATTTAAATGAACACAGTGTTCTTGCTACTACTACCCAGAGAAAACACAGACTCAGAACATGCTGTTTTGTAGTTACAGTGTGTGCTTCTGCATGTGGATGCCAAAACTGGTTTGGGCTTACCTGTTTACCTACCTTCATGTGATGCAGAAGACTCCTAACGAGCCCAACATAGTCACTTGTCCTGAAGATCTTCTTTTGAGTGTCTCCCAATAAAGAGCAAAGGTAATTAGATTAAAGGACACTGTTACAGAACATTTGTTATATACCTAGACAACACAGTTACTTCATTTTATTCAGGGTGATGTTTCCTTACCAACTATTTTTATATTTTTAACCAAAGAAATATGTGCAATAAATAAAGACAATAAATTAACAGTATTTGTTGTTATGTCCTTATAGTCTTATAATCATACAGGTTGGTAAGTGAGTTCTGTATATGGATGTAAGATTCTTTCTCCCCCTCCTTTTGGTGTCTTTCCAACTAAAGTACATAATAAAATACATAAGAGGGTGTTTTTTAAAAAAAAAAATACAAGCAAACATTGGTACTTCATAAAATATTTAAAGACCTTACAAAATCGCAAAACTGTATTTCATTTCCTGAAGCAGTTATAGTTTCAAACTCCATCTATTTCTTTTAAACCAAACCCATATGTGTTCGAGGCAGTTTTAGTCTGTGGAAATACTTTATTTTTGGCTGGCCTGCATGAGTGAACGTTAAATATGAAGCAACAAGTCAGGATATTGAGAAGAAATTGTACTATCTCAAAGAACAAACTGTTAAAATCTGAGAAATTTCAGCTTGTTTGCCTTTTTCTGTGATTAAATACGAGCTACATGACCATATTTTATAGCAATGGTCTAGGTAGATAGAATATTTTGATTTTTCTGTGTGTTTTAATGGGGAGAAGTCTTCCATCTGCTGCAAAGCTGACACGTTGTGTCACTTCTCTCTGCAGAGGACACATGTGGTGTCTGTTTTGGGAGCTGTGTTCTCATGTGTGGTCATATGGGGCCCAAATCATCACACAGATTATTTGCTATTGTTCTTCCTTTATCACTTCCTTAATACCAAAAGGAGCTGTCAGTGGCAAGCTGCTGGGGACAGGAGCACCAGGAGGAGCAGAGAGGAGCAGCTCCCAGTCGCTGGTCCCGCAGCACAGACACCTTGGGAAGCCATTTGCAGAACACGTGAAATGCAGCTTCTTCATTTAATGGCATTTCACACCATTCTTGTACAGACAGAAACAACTGCTCAAAATACAAGCCAGAGGAGAGCCAGGCTGGGCACCTCGCTGTGCCTAATCTGTGCTAGCTGTAGACAGCCACCCTGGTTGGCCCTGATGCATCTCCAACATTTGACCTAATTCATGTTGCTGTTAGTCAATTAATACTAGCATCACAAAATCAGAGGGAGAGTATAGTACAAGAAAGGGTCTGTAGTTACTTTCTTTTTTAATGTGATCTCTGCTGAGCATAAGGTTTATATTTGCTTAATTAGAACTTTACTATAAACAATAATGACCCTAAGGCCAACCTGATTTGTTTGAGAAAGGTAATAAATTATCTGACAGAACAGTTTGATCTCTGTATAGAAATCTTAGTCCAGCTGGATCCTGACTACATCCCCAAGCTTCCCATCCGTTCATCTCACACGTTTTACTGCACCACAATTCCTCTTGCAGCAGCCTCAGACAAGTCAGTAAAAAAACCCATGAAAAGCTTCGTCTTTCCCTTTCAGACGGATGCTCTGCTGCCCACCACCGCGCTGCGTCCTGAACAATCATTGCTTCTTGCCACTACTAGGAGCGTGTCAGGATCTTGAAAGAAATAATTAGATGCCAACTTTGGATAATAGAGTATTTAAAAATCAATTAGCCTTAATGGGAATACTTTGCAAGTTTTCTCATGATTCTGCTGTTTGACACGATGTGTTGAAGTGTGTCTCACAGACAAGTAACAGCCCAGTATCTCACGGGAAAGTGAAGCCTCCACTGTGATGTACTAAGAGTGCATTTTGCTGCTTCTGGAGTCCATTCATTTCTTGCCATACCAGCATCAATGATCTTCCTAGCTGCTGTCAGCATGTTTAGTGCACATGTCAAGCCAGCACTGTGTTGGTCCCGACATCAAACAAACCGGCAGTGATCAAGATATTACCTCGAGCTGGCAAGAAAGAAAAATAACAGGAGCATATAAGGAGCAATAACTGAAATACTTCATCGGCCACCCCAAGTTTCATTTATGTTGTGGCCATAGAATAATTAATCTGCACAGGCAACGGCATGAAAAGTGTTGAATAGAAACAAATTATATCTTTTTCCTCACAGCCCATGGAAATGTAATTTTAAGGGTGAAGTTTTTGGGAGCATGTTCTGCTTTTTCATTTCTTGAGGTCTGCCTGGAGGCCAGCCTGGTCCAACTTGCTCCCTTGCTGTAAATGCATCCTTCAATATCTCTTACCCACAGAAGGCAGATTACAGACAAAGCAATGCTGGTCAGCTCGGCAATTTGAACACTTTTTGGATTTCTTTTTTCCCTCACTGCTTTCTCTCTGGTGACCTGAGGTTATATGATGGAGCCAATTACTGACTGATCCTTGGTTCATATGCTCTTCTAAATACAAATCTCACCAAATCACATTGACTTGAGTGCGAGATTTACTTCTAAGTACATAAAAAATGCACTTTTTTTTTTTTGTTTCTAAGGAAAGAAAACCAAGGAACCACAGAAATTCCAGTTCCTCCTCTGTTCTCTCTTTGGTGCGTCTCTGAGATCCAAGCACATGAGAGCTGGCAGATTCAGGACCTGTCCCCTTCTTTCCTGGGATGTACCTGAACACATTTTTTCCAGGGAATGACCAGCACCAACAGTCTACCAAATCCTCCTAGGTAGAATTTTGCTCCACCCTTCCTGTTGATGCTATATGCAGCTGCTGCACCAAATATTACCCAGAGAATATACACCACAGAGAAGGTGTTTGAGAAGGGAGATGAGCGAATCTGAGTTTCAGAGCCCAGTATACTGAATATTTTGTCCATTATCCCCAGTAGTAAAGTGCCAGCAGAGCAGATGAAGCAATCCCCACACTGTGCAGCAGCCCTTTGCTTTGGGGAAAATCCAGGGTTCACTGCCTCATACAGCAATTGCCCCCCGATGTCCCAGATATGTGCTGTAAATCCTGGGGCAGGGAAAGAAGGGGATAAAGAACCTCAGCCCTGCTTTTTCCCCGCTATTTCTTGACTAAAACACCCCATCCTACTTATCCCTCCCCATACCCCCACAAAAAAACCCCAAAACAAATCCAAAACAAACAAACAGCTACTGTTGAATTATTGGCCAAATCAACTTCATGTTTTGCTGATGCTGTTTTTTAAAATGTTTTTGGTGTTGAACCAGTTTGATATATTTTAAATGTTTCAGGAATTGAACAGAACGGCTGCTCATATAGTAGATAAATATTTGTCTGTTATACATACTAATGGCACAAAGATACTGCATGGGTAAGGGAATTGCAAAGATATTAAAAAAATGCTTCATAAGCTAAGTAAACAAAAACACATATATAAATCAAAACTAGCATAAATCAAATTTTGTCTGTGGGGTGCACTTTTGAGCAACAGAGCGTGGGAAGAGACTGCTGTGAAACATTAAAAAAATGGCTCTATTTGCATCATTTCAGTGGTTCCAAACAAAACAGCCATCATTGCATGAGATGAATAAGGGATGCACTTTCCCCTGTCATTTTGCCTGGCACTTTCTGACATCAGCTCAAACTTTAAGTAGCACTCAGCCAATCCTGCAGCATTTTCATATCACTTTGACCATAAAATAAATAAATAAGAAAACCCACCCAGATGCAGCATCATATCTGCGTAAATGGATTGTTCAGAGATCTCTTCTTGAAGTTAGTTTCTCAGGCTTTTTAAATGTGTAGCCTTGGGCTCATATATCTCTTTAAGTACCAACACTATGAATCACCTTGAAGAACTTCTTTAAAAAAAAAAGAGAGAAAAAAACTCTCTACTGTTGTAATAAAAATGAAAAATGGAGTTCCTTCTGGCTTCTACTATCTAAGAACTGTGTCATCGCTTTCTTTTTCTTCTTATTCTAGTTTATAGACTTAAGGAATAAACATTTCCCAGGGTTTGGCTGACAAATATTTGTATATGAAAGCACCTGCACGATTAAACAGAACAACATGCTTATAACTTGTCCTTTACTCTGCTTAGCAATCAATTCTTTTGCAGATTTGCATAGTTATGATGACACAGTAGCAAGGAGCTCTAAGCACTTGTTTCCTCTGCCTCCTTTTTTCAAGTGCTTATTTTTCAAGTATATTAAAAAATATTGCTTTGAGCTGAGCAAGCTGATAGCTAGAACCCTGAGAAAATATACAGGGACCATTGCTTCACCCGGCTCCCAGAAGCAGATGGGAATGTGGTGTATGGCAGCACCATGTCCCCTTTTCCCAAAGAAACAGGAAGAAGAAGATAATTCAGTTGGAGTAGACGGACAAGATTCCTTCTTAGCTGCCCCCATCATGCTGCTGCCTGTTTGGTGGCTTTATTTAATGCTGCTGTTGCAAATAAAGACAGCCTGCAGCAGAAAGGAGGCTCCTGTGCCTGTCCCTTGGACATGGAGCCAGCCCACGTTGGCTAAATGATTTGGTTTTAATCATGAATGATCTATTATACTTATAAAACAAAGTTTAGAATTGGGGGTTGATTATTTTTCTGAAGTGATTATCTTAAAACAAGGACTTAAACAAACAGGACTGAATTTTGAAATTCTTTGCAAAAATTCATTGCAAGGGAAAAATAAAAAATAAAAGGAGACAAGAAAAAAAACCACCAGGGCTGTATTTAGCATCAGAATATGTTCAAGTATGGAGGTATTTTCTGCTCTCCAGTCAACAAGGAATTAATTTTGAGATCTGATTTGCTCTTTTCCCTTGCAAGCACAGCAAGAATCGAGGAACTACCAAGGAGACAAAGGATGGGAATACAGGGAGGGAAGGCATCCCATTGGTGATTTTGTTTGTTACTGTCTGGCTTCCTGTTCTAATTTGTTTTCACAGAGGTTTTCCCTTCATCAGCCCACTGCCTGCTTTGCTCCTGCTTTTGGGCCCTTCCAGGTCTGAGAGCAGCTGTGCTAGCCTTGAACATTGCTGCATAGCTGGGCAGAGCCAGTGATGACCCTGTGGGATACTGAGAGACTGCAATATCCCCCGGGGTGCTTTGATATAGATTAGGGTCTGGAGGTTCTGAAGATAACTGCCTTTTCTCCTCTGATCTTGCCATGAGGAAGCTCAGAGGAGGAGGGGGACAATTTCACCTGCAGTGTGGGATCTGGCATTGAATCACCTTCTGGGGATGAGATGCAGAACATGAACAGAATAAATTAATCTGAAAGGAGCTCTTGTGCCCAGAGAACAGTCCTATAGTCAGGAGAGTGAAGCTGTGCATTTATATGCAGTGTGGAGGGTTGGCGAGGCTGCTCTCTGTGCTCCAAGCACTCTCTTGGTTAGACTTCAACATGACAGACAGCCATCAGGTGCAGACACAGATGGGAGATGTAGGAATTCTTCCTAGAGAGGACTGAAATAGCTCCTGACATTCAGAGAGCTGCACTGGAGATGGACACTTCACAGAGATGTGGGTAAAAACTGCCGTGGCTCAATGTGAGGGGGTGGGTAACATGGAAGAAACTCTGCCTCCTTCAGAAAATATCTTAGCACATCCTGAAAAGAGGTGTCTTCTCCAGGCTGGGAGCACCTGAAGCTGCTTAGCCAGCTCCTCTGCTCTCATGGAGCAGCTGAAGCAGTTGGAAATTTGATATCCTTTTTCCACGTCCAGATTTGGGCGGTCTTCACTGCTGCTTCAGGGAATCCCAGGTACTGCTACCAGCCCACTGTGAAGGGCCCACTTCAACTCTTCTTGAAATGCAGGAGCACATCACATGTCTTCCCTGAATGATGCACAAATCAGTTATTGAAATGGATGTTCAGGGCTGACTTAATAACAGCATTGAAGGATTGAACACCAGAGTGGTACTCTGCACAAATGGATTAAAAATTTTCTTTCCATTCAATCATTCCTTTCTGTTTGCAGTGTGGGCCTTTCTTTTCCCACATACAAAAATTTGCAGCTTCAGGTTTTGGGCTGCCACTGCTTTTGTGCTACTGGTTTGGGTGTTTTTATGTGCCCATGGGAGCAGAGAGCAAGCAGAGTAATCTTAGGTGGAGTAGAGATGCTTCAGACAGGAGCTTGTTAAACACAATCACCTCTGCATGCAGCTGGTGAGAAAAATGGCATCCAGGGTTGTACTTTTCCAAAAGAAAAGGAAGAACATGGCAAATTAACAGCTAGAAATTAAAGACAAGTAAAATTCCACATTGTCTCTCTTGGACAGGTCTGGTATTGCTTAATCAGTGCTTCAGCAGCTAAGATGTGAAGGGATGACGCACACTTCAAACCTGTGGTGATTCACAAGCAGCACAGTACATTCCAGCAGGAGCAGCCGTGGGATTCCACATGAACAATGCTCTTTCATTCAGATAGGTTTCAGCAAACCCTAACTCTGTCTCTCACAAATTCTCTATCAGGGAAATTCTTTGTCCTGCTTTGCTTATATATCCTGTCCTGGACTGGAATGAAGAAAATATTTAACAGTGTTCATTCAGAAGCACTACAGATAAGGAGTGTACTGAAAGCACAGAGGGATTTTCATATAAGTAGAGTGAAAAACATTAGAATGACCAGCATTAGATCAAGGTACAAACCAGCAGCACCTACATTTTTATTACATACAGACACAGACACAGACACAGACACAGACACAGACACAGACACACACACACACACACTCATAGAGATCCCAAATTGCCTGGTTAGCACTTATCCTTGCTTTCATTTCTGAGGAATACTATTGAAATGAACCTTGGATATTGTATTCTGAAATGGGTATAACACAACGCCTCAACCTGCCCCCAAACTGCAATCTTTCTTTCCAAACCCAGCCCCAACCCCAATGGACTTGTCAGCAGTTTCTATCATTAGCAACATAATCCCTCCTCTCTCCCGCTCTTTCTTTTTTATGTTTTCCCAGGGTTGCACCAATAATGAATAATTTACCAGTGTGGAGAAAGAAAAGTGTCACTACTGGAGTCTCAAGGCTCATCACTCACAAACCTGTCACATGGTCAAGAGTCATCAGTGCCATTATTTGTGTGAAGAGAAATTAGCACTAATCTACTGCTGAGTCTCTTGATCCAGCCACTGTAAATGGTGCCAGATTCTTAACAGAGCAGATTGTCTGTGCCACTGCAAATTGCTTATCTCAGTAAAGTTTAAAAAAAAAAAAGCCTCCTCACTCTCTTCACAGAAGACATCCCACATGTGTTTAGAATTAGAGGAGAGGCACTGTAATGCAAAGGGCTGTTACCTTTCCCACAGTGGAGAAGTGCTATAGATTTGATTTGCCTCTCTGCTATTAATAAATACTATTGAATCCATTAATAAATACCATTGAAGGGGTTCCAAGAAGGACTTTCAAAGGTGCACATGCCTGTGCAGAAAGGAGATATTGCTTTCCGTGTCACAGAATAAGCATGTGAATGCTACAATTTGAATTTTAGGGACAAAAGGAAACTGAACTATGAAACATAAACAAGGCACAAAATAGAACAAAATGGTGTCTTGAGTAAATAATCAGGGCAACAGTGAGAACTACTGTAGTGTGAGGGGCTTCCTCCTGTGAAAAAGGGAAGAGATGGGTAATGGACTCAGTTTGCTCCAGCAGTCATTTCCTTCCATCAGTCCAGGGATTTTAAACCTGCTACTAGCATCAGGATTTTGAAACACCCCCTACACAAAATCCACAGCAAAAGCAAAGCTTCCTTTGGCCCAGCTCATCCCAGCAGCAGAAGAAGTGACAGCTGGGGCTCAGAGGCAGAAAATCCTGCAGCCCCTCCTCGAGGCCTCAGTGGATCCCATCAAAGGGCAAGGTTTCTTCTCCACTGGGGATCAGCCCCCACATCTGGTGGAGTCAGATCAGAGTTACTGTCAGAAAAAAAATTTGTTTCTATCTCTAAAGGTTTGAAATTATTTCATTCTCTCTCCCTGTGCTTTCCTTTGTTCAAAATAATTTTCCAATATTAATTTCTAGCAAAATAAACCTGTCTGAATAAAGGAATTACAAGTGAAAAATGTAATCCTTTGGATCATGAGGGACACTGGCCTAAAATCAGAAACATGGCTTTATAAAACAAAATTTGGATGAATGAACTTTTTTGAGTTTGATCACAAAAGTACTTAATTTGTTTAAAAAGGCTTTCTTTTTCTCACTGTGGGAGGATATGCAGGGAGCCAGGTCTCCAGCCTGGCTCGGTGCCCGGCAGCCAGCCTTTAGGACTGCCCTCACAGTTCTTGGCAGCTCAGCTTTGCCAAAACACACTCTGGGGGCACTCCCCAGCTCGGGCAGCCAGCGTAATCCCCGAAGTGGGAGACTACATGAGAAACATGACACAGCCTTGGGCTGTACTATGGTTTGCACCTAAGATCCTCCAAGGACACTACGCATCCTAACCGCCAAAAATTCACCTCCTCGCAGCCCTTGGGGGTCACTCTGTCTCCACTTGAACCTTCAAGAAGACTGAGTTTGTTGTGGAGGAAAACAGGGATAAATAGTGCAGCTTGGAGAAGATCCCAGGGTCACAGTGAGAGGAGGACCGGTGTGTGGGAGGGCTCCTTAGTGCTGGGATTGGGAGGGACCCCAGAAGCACCCAGCACTTATGGAAATATCTGCACCCAAACACAAATGCAAAACTTCTAAGAGCTCTTAGATAACAAAACAAGTGTGAGCTTTAAAGTCCAAAGGTCTCTGAGCTTTTACTCTTTTTTTCAGGATTTACCTCTTTCTTTAACTAAAAAAAGGCAGAATCTCACACAAGTTTTCTGTCACTTGTGTGAACTACTGGTATTGTCCTAAAGCTGAATTCCTGTCTGAATTTCCTAAGCAACTCTCCACTATCTCTCTTGTCTTGATTTTGATTGTATTGCCACTCAAGATTGGGAAGTGGCCATTATTTAAAAAAACTTAGCAGATGAGCAGCCCAAGAAACCCCCAGATTCTCTTTCCTTCTCTGCTTTTCCTGCTGCTCAAACTCATCTATTCCAGTATAGCTTCAGCGTAGTTGAGTGTCTCAAATCAACACACACCACTGCCAAAGAATCTCCACCTCACTGCACTCGCTGCATCCCCAGTGCCCAAGACTGACTCCCTTCCCCACGGTCAAGGACTCTATTAATCATCACATCCTTTAGAAGAGAAATTACCTACTTTACAAAAAACTAAGGCATTACAAATGTGTTCTGTGACTGTGGGAGCAGGAATCATGGGAGGGTACTGACTGCCAGTGAAGCCTAGTTACAGAAGAGAAGGATGAGATCTATGAAAGAACTGCTTGACTAAGAGGCATCTCCTGGTGGTGCTGGGGATCAGGTCACTATATCTTGCCTCTCTTCCTCTTTATCTCTGCACAGCAAATCACTGTTGCTGTTCCAGCTCATTACAGCAAAGAGGGAGAAACCTCAATTAAAGTGTTTGGAGGGACTCTTCAGAAAGAAAGTGTATGTGGCTGAAGGCTTGAGATAGACCCTATTCAGACATGGATTTTACTGTGGTTTTGCTCAGGAACCCCTGATGCTTTCTAGCTCCCTGAGCACATCTGTTGCTGGAAACATAACAGTGTTTACCTTGTTAAAAGCAAGTTGTGTCAAAAAGCAGCAAGAAGGACCAGAGTGGCTGTGGAGGCTCCTGGGAAAGATTTCCTCTAAGCTAGTCCCAGCAGCTTGCAAGGTGAAGGAGAGGGCAACATCAGCCCTTTTCCTGGACTTGCTACAAAGGCAGTCTTGGCAAATCATGGCCCCTCGATTAACCACGAGAGGATTGGTCTCCACCTTCCACAGGGAGGGTGAGAAATTAAGCTGTGAAATTGCCTTACATCATTCCATTGGCAAACAAGGGCTTTCTTCATCTGGCAAGGCTATATCGAAGCCGTGAAACCTGCGACTGCAGATCTGCGAGGCAGATCTTGGCTTCCTCTGGGATTTGCCAGGATCTCCACCCCCAGCATGGTATCATCTGGCCTAGGTGGTGGGACCCTGGTGCTGCCTGGCTGGATGAGAACCTCATAGATGACAAACACCCACGAAAGGCATTTTGGGTTCCTGCAGCTCCCTCTATCCTGCCCAGTATTTCAGCCTTTTCAGTCACATTTATTTTGCCTTCAAGAAAGATGTTTATTACGACCTTTGCTCAGAGCAACTGGAACCAGCCTGAAACATGAAATCTGTAACATATCTGATGATGTCAGCTCACACTTCTCTGCAAGTCGCCCCCAGACTGAGTCACAGCAGGAGGGCTCAAAGTCAATACTCAATAGCATTAGCTTAAAGACATACTGCCAGTGGGCTAATTTATCAGTAATTCAAAGTGGAGTGAATTTCGTGACTTGTTGGTGCTCCCTTGCCTGTCTCCCATTTCCAACAAAGAAGGATGTCCTTCCCATATCTCCGATTAGTAATATGCTTGACATGATTAAATGATTTTTGTTTATAATTATAGCTGAAGTACTTGCTTTAGTTATTTCTTAGCACACACTTTACATCTGTGTACCATGCCAAGTATCAATCCTTTAAAAAAATTAGAATTTAAAAGTATGTAGGAAGACTCTGACCATGTTTAACATGTTCCTGCAAACTGTCCTCTGTCAAATGTACATCCCAAAGCCTTTTTCAGCAGTTGAGGATGCTTCAAAATGATGCTAAAACAAATCAGAGTAGCAATCTCAGGTTTGAAGCCTCAGAATAGAAAAGCTCAGGTCACTCACCACATGTATGATGTCCTGAAAAAGCCCTTTGCCCGCTAAACGTGAAGTCCATTAGAACATGCTAAACAGATGTGATACACACACATTGAAACTTCAGAGCACACTGCTCTCTTGTGCCATCATACCAGGCATTCATGGCTGGATATCAAAAGTATTGATCTACCAGCACTTCAAAACACAATCCACTATCGAGGCCAGCTGCTCTCACAAGCAGCAACCACCACCTAAGCAGGGGAATGTCATTTTTGTCTCTGCAGAGCTCTTGACACAGAATGTCCTGTGATACATTTCTTGCACTGCCTTTGCTCTGAGCAGAGTTATCTCACAGACCTCTGCAAAAACAGCTCCTACTGCTGGGCCACTGTGAAATTTGTAGCACCTCTTGTGAATGCCAGTATCTCCCAGTGACTTGATGAGCTTCCCTGAAAAAAAATTCTTTTGTGTTCAAAGGGCTCTCTGAATGATACAGTCTGAAGCATTTGTCTTTTGTCAGCTCATGCTTGCCTCATGTTGCTGTGCTAAATCACAAATTCTGTGGTGGACTAGTTGGTTTCGCTGCACTCCAAACCCATTGCAAATATAAATGTAAACAGTTGCTTTGAAACGTAACCTCTTTCTTTTTTCAGCTTTCTTTACAGAGGCATGTTTTACAACTACTGATGTCTGCTTTCTCTCACACTTTATTATTATCAATTACCAAGGTCAAAGAGCTCCCCTTAGGAAGGTTTAAAACAACATTTTTCCCTTTGGTTTTAATGCCCTACACCAGTTTCTCTGCCATCTACTGTGTAGCAGCATACCTCCCACTTGCCTTTGTGATCCTAAATATCTATGCCCTGATTCATTGTTGGGGCATGCAGTGGGAGCCAGATCACAGCACTTTCATGCAGACCTTTTTATAAGAGCACAACGGTATCCACTAAAAGAGAGGAAATCTCTTGCTTGAGGGAAAACAAAAACACACATGCACGCATAAAAAACCCCACAGCAACCTTATATTATAGTCTGCAGCTAAATCTGGAGCTGTGAACTTCAAGCCAAAACATAACCACAGTTTAGGGAAAGTGGCATAATATATATTGTAATTACAAGGTTCCCCTACAATAACAGACCCACAGAACTGGCCAAAAGGTGAGTTTATTTGTCTCTGCTGGCAGTGGGAATATGGGTATGTTTCTTTGGCTGAAATTTCTTATTTCCTTTAAAAGGGAGAAATGGAACATTCTCCTTTCCCCATCACTCTCCACCCAAATGGCAGCTCCTACATGCTCTGTCAGCTGCGGTTAGCTCCATAACACAGATCTCTTTTCACTGAGCTATTATTTTACTAGTAGCTGTAATGGGCTATTGTCTGTGTGACACAGCCTCTGGAGTGGCAGAAGACACCTCTTTCTCCTCCACTGACAGATTGAAGAGCTAAATTATAATTTGAGGAACCAGGTGCCCAATTCTGTCAAAACATCTCATGTGATGCTTTCTTATTCAAGAGAAAACTATACATAATCAAGTAAAAGCATATGAGGGTTCCAGGTCTAAAAAGAGATATCAGGGACAATATTAAGTAAGTGATGTTAATGCAAAGATGACCTTCTAGCTATTGTATGTTTAGGGTTTAACAGCTTAAGAAAAGCTCAGTAAGGAAAACAGATATTGCTAGCTTTGCTAAAATAAAAACGTGAAAATAATTCCAAATCAAAGTGAAATTGACTGTCTGAATTTCACAGAATAAACAAGAGAATACAAAAATTAGTTAATTCCATAGGTGAGAGTAAATATCTGACAGTTTAAAATTCTTTCATTTTGAAGACTTTATGGTTTTAAAGCTTAGGAGTTAACATATGAGATAGTGTTATGCTAGAAATTTAGTGAGTGTTTTCCCCAGTTAAATGAACAGAAGATGAATTTAAAAACATTAAATTATATTTCTTGAAGGATTATATGTAACATTCTCAGTGCAAGTTCAAACAAATATCAAGATGCCCTGCTCTTGGCATCCTAGTCTTTGATTTGTAAAGCAGCTTTTAGATAATTTAACAGCCTGAAATGGTTTAAAAGAAAGCCAGGGAACTTGCTGGTATATGTACCAATTTGTATTGTCTGTCTCAGACCTCATAACTTCTCATTCCTGTGTGACAAGCGTTGACGGGAATGCTCGTGATGTGTTTTCACACTATGTTGAAACAAAACCTTTGATAGTATTTTTCTCCCAACTCTAATTTATTTACACAACACCATTCACTTTTCCTATGTGCTGATTTTGGCTGGAGTAGAGTTAGTTTTCTTCATAGCAGTTAATGTAGGGCTGTGTTTTGGATTTGTGTTGGAAACAGTGTCGATAATCAAAGGGATGCTTTAGCTATTTGCAAGCAGGGCTTGCACAGGGTCAAGGCCTTTACTGCTGTTCACCCTGCCCCAGCAGCGAGCAGGGGCACAAGGGAGGGGACGTAGCTTGGACAGCTGACCCCAGCTGACCAAAAGGGTAGTCCATAATCATGGAATCACGTTCAGTATATAAAGGTGGGAGAAGAAGTAGGAAGGGGAGCATATTTGAAATGACAGTGTTTTCCTGCCCAAGTAACTTGGCCTGATGGTGTTCTGCTGCCCTGGAGAGGGCTGAACACCTGCCTGCCCATGGGAAGTGGTGAATCAATTCCTTCTTTAGACTTACTTATGCATGGGGCTTTTACTTGACCTATTAAACCGTCTTTATTTCAACCCACAAGTTTTCTCACTTTTACTCTTCTAAAACTCTCGCCCCTCTCCCTGGGGAGACTGAGCAAGCGAGCGACTGTGTGGTGCTTAGGGGCCAGCACAAGTTATACCCCAACACCCTATGAAATATATTTCTGTATTTTAGGAATAAAACTTAGAGGAGCCCATGGTAGTGATCTTAGGGACAAAGTCACTTCTAACTTAAAAATTTTACATTGATAACACCTGCTGAAGGTGACTGGTAAACTTTACAGAATCCAACTCACAAGAGTTCTAATACAGCACTCCTGCTTCTGTTCAAGCAGGGACATCTTTGATCTCTCTCCTGAACTCGGCTTTGAGATGGTTTCAGAGACACACAGTATGTAGGAGCACAAGTTGAGCTTTACCACTGGGATTTCTTTTGACAGTCACAATCACGCATCAAAAGAAGTGAGGCAAACTCATCTAAACTTAAAATAAAGGAAACATGACACAGTGTTTGCTGAATGCTGGCTGTTCTCTTTGTATTGAGTTATGCCCCCACCCCAACACATCTGGGCAGGTCCTGTGGGAGTGCATTACAGACCATGCTCTGAACAAAATTCATGCTCACTGTCTGAAATTTGATTTTAGTACCAGTCCTCTATGAGTGTCCTCTTGCCTCCTCTCTGACTGTAAGATTCCCTGGCCTCATAGGCAGCACGATTTTCCACACCACAGCCAAGATCTGTTCAAATGAACTGTCTTCTCACAGCTGGGGAGGACCAAAGTAGAAAGTAGTTTCTCTTCTCCCACGTATATTTAGGGGATAAGGGACCAGCCTCCCCATTTTAATCCAGTTGTTTCTATATCAATGACAGGAATACCGTCCTGTCCTCTTCTTTATGAACTCTGTTTGCATTCTCAGCTGGGTTAGTGGAACCAGATCCAGTGCCGCAAAACCGGAGGGTCTGCAGCCGCAGCTGCACACATTACATTTATCCATGTTAATGGTGGGAACAGCCAACTTGTTCCCTCCTTTTGTCCTTCCTGTGCAGTCCCACACCTTATCCCAAAGGAAGTAATCCCTGTTGCACTTAAGTCATCTGCTACAGACTCTGCTGAGAGCCTTCCTTTACTTTCCCTGCCCCACATTCAGTTACTCCTACTTTGACTCCAGTAATCTACCTGGAATCTCAGCAGGGAATCACTTTGCTCAGACGCTTTCCTGAACAGCAGTAATAACCAAAAACCTACCAAGACACAGAAAATTCAGAGTTTTCAGTTTATTCCAGTGATTTTTTATCCCTTACTTTTTTTCTTCTTAAAATTTAGAGATTCCAGATTCCTTCCTGAAGAGTCCATTAGCATCCTATGTGTTGTCAGCCTGAAGGTTAATCTAGAGCTCTCTTGTAATCTTTCCATCTCCTTCTCAACAGAATAATTTTGATCTGTTGAAGCTTGCAAATGCAAAGCTTTTGCTGTCTAGCTTGGGAAACATGCATGTATATCTCCATATATACATGCATACAAATGTGTTTGATTTCCATTTGAATCTTCAAGCATCTTTTTTGAAACATGTCCATCATAAAGCCAGCACTTCCTACTTTGTGATTCAATGGTTACATTAACGATTTTGCAGCAACTTGAGATTTGGAGCTTATTTTGAACTGTTTATGCCTAAGACCACTACTTTTGGAGGCACCGCTTGCCAGATCCACTGCTGTGAAAGTCTGCCACCATTCTTATCCCTGCTTGTCTCTCCACATTTGTCTGTATTGAAATGTGGTTTCTTTGCCTTGACCAGTTTGCCAGGCCTCATGTATCACTCTGTCTGACTTTCTCACCCTTACAGAGTGTTTCTTTCTCTGTCTACTTTTCCATTATCTGGAAGAGTTGCCAGCAGTCATTTAATGACTATAAAATGGGCATTGAACTTCAAATAAATATACTTACAAATTAGAAGCAATTTTATATATGTTTATATTCATTTTGTACTTACATCCAGACTATTTACTAATGCTCTGAACACAGGATGACCCAAAATGGCTCGTAGCATGACAACTTCTCTGTACATGACTTCTCAAGACTGCTGAGACCCTTGCTATTGCTCTCTCAGGGTCTCATTTTTCAATTACAACACTACTCGGTATTAAGACAAAAGCTCTTTAAAATTTCTTTGTATTGTCAATTATACCCACAACCTCAAATCACGAGAGATGCAGTGATGAAAAGTGGTTCTAAGCAGAGACCTGATGGTGGAGCCTAGTGATCCCAATCTTGTAATATTACAGGATTTAAATCTTCTATCAGTCTTTACATTCAGGTGCTCTGTGTTTTTAACTTCTTGCATGACACCAGCCACTTAAAAATTATTCCTCCAGTGTTCTTAGCCTTGCTAAACAGATTTTTTCCCTGTCTTTGGATCTCTTTATTAAATTTCTAAACTTCAAGCCTTCTATCTATAATGTTCTTTCTACTTATTAAATATTGGTGCTTTGGAGGGCTTTTTTAATCTCTAATTGCTGCAGTTGAGTCCAATTTTAATGAGAGGCAGCCAGGCAATACTACCAAGAGCCAAGATCTCCAGCAATGTGCTACCCACATATTCACCATCTCATTCTTGGCTTTCTCTGCCTTTCTGTCACTCAGATGAGCTCTCCTCCTGTGACCAGTGCCTTTCTGCATGGCCTCACATCTTTCCATTGAGGACTGCCACCACCAGGACAGGATTCCCAGGGGACCCACAGTTGTGCCAGGCACTGCAACCTCACCTTCCTCCCACCCTGGCTGTGCAGTTGAACCAAAGCCAGAGCCTCCCCAGCCATGCTGAGGTCTGTGCCAGAAGCTGGGCTTTGGCCACCACAAGAAGCATTAGCCTTCCTTCAGGCTGTGTAGGTGACGCAATTACAGAGGATCTGTGGTGCACTTAGGGGAGTTTGAATGACCCCATTAAGCCCTTTGAGATACACAGGTATTAACTAGATCCAGACATCTCAACAACAGCAGCTCCGCTTTCAGTGGCGTTTTATTTAAATCGGTATTTCTAGCATCTCAAACAATTTATTCTGTAACTGAAAACAGACTTTTCCAGGAACAGCAGAGTAGATTGAGACTGACTTTCTAATGTAATAAAAAAAAAGCAAACATTTCATATTTTTTTTAACATCATAAAAGAAGAAAGAAGGGCAACAAGCCCATTCCCTCACCTTTTGCAGATCTCCTTTAAGAAAACATGGCTTATTCAGGCAACTGAACACACACACACCATGAATATTATTTCTCTTAGGGAGCAGGAGAGATTCAGCTCATCCTGTTTAGCTGGCAAAAATGGAATAAAAATACATTCAGCAAGCTGACCTCTTGGTATTCTTCCATCTCCTGCCCCAACTGAGGCAGCACAGCTGCATTCTGTACATGTCCCCGGGGCAACACCAGGCACCTATACTACTATTTATTGCTTACTACCTGGTTATGACGGAGCGGGTGGCTTTTACTTGAAAATAATTTATTTAGCATATAACAAGTAGAAATGCTTCCAAATGGGATAGAAATAAAGTTGAACATAACCACAGCCTTCAGAAAGCAAGAAGTTTGGTCGGTTTTCGTCAACAACAACAACAACAAAAAAAAGGTAATAACTTCTTTTTGTTCATATATTTATCACAAAAGGACTTTTTAGCCTATTTTGTTTCTGGAATGTTTCAAAGACCCCCCACTGAAGTAGTTCACCTGAAAGAAGTACACTGCAGTTACAAATATGCCCCAATGATGCCATGCTATTTTCTCCCTCATTTGATGAATTTTATTTTATTTCCTGCATCACCAATATGATGTTCTCTCCCTCTGATACACCTGTGCTTCTGGGCTAAGAATAGGATTCATATTCAGAGCTGTCACAAAAGCAAAGAAGAACATCTGGGCTTCTATGTCCCCAGCACATTCTGGCAAACATTGTTCCACACATGCCCATTTCACACTTTGGTGTTCCCAGCATGCGTGGGGTTGGTTGGTTCTGGGGACTTTTCACTGTCTTGCTCAGGGATAGCAGGGACAGCATTCTTGTCCCTAGGCCCTGGAGGGGCAATTCTTAGAGGCTGATAACTAGACCAGCTTTCCTGAGAAGAGTGCTTGATTCATCCCTGATATAACTCTGCTGATTCTAATGGCTTTTTACCAGGGACGAATTTGGCCCCATGTTGTTAGATGTCTGCATATTAGAAACAGAGTCATTTGCTACAAGGGAAACAGTCAACATCTTATTTGCATCCATGCATATCAACAATGCAATTAGGGCAAACTTCTTTGAGAATTGGATTCAGATGGTAATTAAAGTATTGTGTTATGAATTTTAATTTGGCATTAGTGAAGTAAATTATTCTGTATTGCTCTGTTCTCACAGTTTGGGCAGAATACATTATGCTTTGCTTACTGAGACCTTTGAATTAAAAAAAAAAGAGCCTAGTCCCTGTGTCCTTAGAATCTAATTGTGTGGGAGAAAATGAGTTACATGAAACATTTGCCAGTGATTCAAAGTCAAACAGCAGTGAACATCATTCCTTTGATACCCTCCCACAATTTGGGGACTTAGTTGGAAGGGTTGGGGAGGAAACTCTTCTAAGCAGCAATAATTTGTAAGATTCAATTAAAAAAAGAAAGCACATTAAAACAACTAGTTTGAAAAGACAGGTGAGATACAAACATTTAAAAAAATAATCAATGTCTGCGTCTGTATCACTGATAATGATATACGGCCAGCAGATATGAGCTTAGAAAATTGGAGTGAACTTAAAAAATCATATTGGACTCCTGACATATATGTAAGAGTAATATGCATATATATATATATGTTTGTGTATGTGCTTTTGTGTCTTTGTGTCTGTAGTTTTGAAGGTGTGACATACTGAGTAGCACAAACCCTGGATTTTAGCAACTAATATTTTGCACTGATATTGCCTACAGAAACAGGGCTCTGTTCTTCATGTCCCAAACTCCATGTTAGTAGTTGGTAGAGGGTTTTAAAGGAAGACTAGTAAGGACAACACAATGACTGTTCAGATATAACTCTTTGTTGAGGATAAGAAATCTAGGTACATGTATGTGGAGAGGAAAGGTTTTTAGTTGTTGTCTGAGGAGTGTTTAATGGCAAGTGAACCTCATAGTCTAAGATGCTCCACATAGTTGCAGTAAAAGACAATCACTGCTTGCAGAATTTGCCCTCCAAGTGGACAAGACACAGGGCACACTAAGGGAAGGGTGTTACTCCATCCATATTACGTGGCACACTAATCTCCTTTTTTCATCAATGTTTTCCTTTGATCCAGCCTTCCTTCCAGCTCCTGCATCAGCAGCATCCAGGCATTCTTAGGGTTTGGCCCAGCAAAAAGTTCTAGAAAAGGCAGGAGATAAAAATTCTGTTATGTTCAACTCTTTTTCGCTAAGCTGACCCTGGCAGGACACCAGGTGCCCACCAAAGCTGCTGTATCATTGCCCTTCTCAGGTGAGCAAGTCCTGCTGGGAGTCTGCACCAGTGTGGGCTTCCCATGGGGTACAATCCTCCTTCGGGCACCCATCTGCTCCAGCTTGGGATCCTCCCAGGTCTGCAGGTGGATATCTACTCCACCACAGACTTCCATGGAGCATCTCTCCATAGTGATCTTCACTGGCTGCAGGGGAATCTCAGCTCTGGCTCCTGGAGCACCTCCTCCCCCACTTTCTGTATTGGCCTTCGTGTCTGCAGAGTTGTGGCTCTCACATATTCTCATTCCTCCCTTCTGGATGCTGCTGCTGTTGCACAATCCTTTGTTTTCCTTCTTAAATACGTTATCTCAGAGGTGCTACTGTCATCACTGATAGGTTCAGCCTTGGCCAGTGGCAGGTTTGTCCTGGAGCTGACTGGATTGACTCTGTCAGATACAGGAAAAGCTTTTAGCAGCTTCTCACAGAAGCCACTCCTGTAGCTCTGTTGCTACCAAAACCTTGCCATGCAAACCCAAAACACTTTCCATCCAGGAAATAAGCGAACAGCCAAACTCCCTCTAGGAACTGGGAGACCTGGCTCCTGTTCCCAGCTATAGAACTGCTCCCAAAAGGATACCCAAGAGGGTTTGGACTATGGGATTGGTGAGGGGCCCCTCTCATCCCACCTCCGTGTTATGACCCCTCGGTACTGCCGTGTCCTTCATAAGAGACATTTGCCTGACCTGCTCTTGAGGGCTTTTGGTGACAGAGATGCCATATTTTCTCTTGGCAACCCATCCCAGTATTTCAGAGTCTTACTGCTGAAGTTAGGTAAGTGCTCATATTTAACTGGCATCTTTCTTACAGCAATTTAAGTCAACCAGGCCTTGTTTTTGACTAGTGAGAAAAATCTTCACGTCGATTTCAAGTCAATGAAGCCATGATAGTTTCTACTCCCTAAAGCTATAAAACTGGGAGGTGTTTGAGTATTTTTGTTACATGGGAGAAATGCAAGTCCTTTTGTGGTCTGAATTTCTTAATAGAAAAATATTGCAGCTAGAATTCCAGAGCATCAAACTGCTGTACAAAAAAGTTATGCTTTTAGTATTGCTCATTTAGAGAGCTAAAAAGCCAAATGTTTCACAAAGACGAGATGCTCTCATGGGAATGAATTTCTCCATGATTTTCATAGTAGATTAAAATGCTTAAGACTTAAATAATCTTTGGATGAGGTCCTGACCTCATGTTTGTTTAAATATGGGCTTGTTCAGCTGAAGTCTGTGGAGCTGTATAAAAATAGCATCAGTGTAAGAAAGGATCCAGCCCAGAATATGTCAGCATATCCTCAGCCCCATGATATTGCCCAGCACCATAATGCCTGGCCCCATATGCTTCCAAGTGTCCTGACAGAGGTGTTTGCAACTGCTGTTGGAGCGCTCAGATATGTGCTACAGTATGAAACAGATGGTAGCTCCATGTAAAATAATATATCCAAAGGTACCACTGCAAGAACCCTCACGGTATTTGTGTCTTTGAGGTAAGTTTGCTACAGATGTTAGCCAGAGGACATACTAAGCTTATTCACTGGATGTCTTTAGGGAAGGTAGATGCTTCATCACCTTAGGAAATCAAAAATATACTACATTTTCTTCTTGCTGAAATTAGTATTTATATTCGGATGTTATGCATCAATTCCCCATGCTCTGTGTGTGCAAGTGTGGGTGTTTGGTGTTTGCTGGTGAGGGGCAGCGAGGTGTGTGTGGGGTGCAGGTGTCAGGGCAGGCAGGCAGAGCCCCCAGGGGAAAACATCCTCAGCCAGCAGTGCTGCTCAACAAAAACCCAGCAGTGGCACTCGGCATCCAGAGTGCCCAGCTGCCCAGTCCTAAATGCTACAGAACATTAAAAAGTAACAACAACAAGAACAACGACAACCCTATGATGTCCCTCCTCATTAACTTTTCAAAGCTTCTGCTCACTTTGTGGAATCACCATTCTATCACATGGTCAATAATGTATGAAATTAAAAACTCCTGTCCACTCTGCGATGAAAAAAGCAAACAGAGATTTACAGTAACTGCTTAGTGCTATTTTTGGTAGACCTGAATTCAGGGGCAATAAATAAAAAAAAATCCCACAAACACAAAAAAGAGAAGAGACAAGAAAATTAAATTAAACAAAAAAAAAAGTCAAATATTTTAAAGACAGTTGCAGTGAGGGAGATATATTTTTTCTTTCTAATTTCTCTTTTTGTCACCTGCTCACAAGAGAGCCACAGTATAGAGAAAAAGCAATGCCATTTTTTTCTTAATTTCCTTTTTAAAATGGACTTATTGCTCATGGAAGACACTTGTCTCTGCTAGCCCCAAGACCTAGAATTAGGAGTAAATGCACATCTTCAATCCATCGTCCCATCACTAGCAATCTCCTTGACTTATTAACCATCTCACTTTTAGGCTTAGCTGAAGCATCTGTCCAGAGGTAGAACACGGCAGGATTTTTCTGGCTGTGTACAGCATTCCAAGGCTGGAGAAATGCTTTGCCTTATGCAATTAACACCCTCAATAGACAATAAAGAACAATGACAAAATTTATTCCTAGCCCTTTCTTTTTAAAATTAGAAAGGGCTTACTGTTTGGCAGAATGGGCTAACTGAAAGACCACAAGCAGTATTTTCAGAAGTGTACAAAAATAATAAGCTTAGCCATTATGGCAGGCTTTCTGTCTCCAAAATGACTCTTCCTGCTGCCATTGCTACTGAATTCTCTTGCAGGGGGAACAGCACTGACAGACCTACACACACAGCATCTGCAAAACCTATTTTGGATACAACCTGCCAGGGAAGCTTCCCTGAACCTATACCTTATTCCTCCTAACGTGACCTGCTTCGCTGCTAGGGTTGCTGCCCCAGCCTCCTCCAACTTTAGCATGAAGGTCAGAAAATTCACTGTGGAATGGCAGCAGTGAATGGCTTCTTCATCTTACAACAGCTCACAGCAAACTGGTGTAATCTTCATTTCCAGCTACAGGAGTTTTGGAGCAGAATTAATTGTAAATGACTTCTAGCCTAGTTATAATCTAAAATACTGTTTCGTTTTGGCAGTAGAAAGGAAGTGCATTTTCTGCATAAAGCCAATGCCTATAAAACAGAAGAAAGCAAAGCATGATCAGTGTGGTGAGCAGGAGATAAAACAAGCTCCTTGGCACTGGGCAATAGCAGAGGAAGTCTGTTTCCTCCCTGATAGCTAGTCGAACATTGTTACCCTAAGCTGGGCTGGTTCTCCTCCCACCAGGCTGTTCATATACCATCTGTCCGTGCTGAAAATTATCAGGAGCATTATGTTGCGTCTTCACTTATTAAAAGGCTGAATGAAAACTTTCCAGAGCATACAGAGTGTTACAGCTTATTGCACTGGAAACTTTATACCAATATGTCTAGCAAGGCCCCTGAGTCTGTTTTAATGCCTTGGAAATGCGACAATGTAGAGCCAAGAAAGGGCAAAGTAAAACCTGAAACTTAAAAATCAGGACCCACAGTCTTCTCCCATTTCCCTCCTTCACTCACATAAAACTAGAAACAAACCAAATTTGTACTTATATTTTATTTTTAAAATAAGGACAGAGTAAAATCTTTCCCACAATCATTTTGTCTGTTCTAGGTTTGAGGGACAGAAAAGCGTTTAGAACAAAACCATAGTGCTGGCATTTATTCTTTTCCCTCAGGTCCCCCTTCAAAACTTGCTTTCACTAAAATGTGAGCAGAAAACCATCTTCAGATACCACCTAGATAAAAGGTGAAATACAGTTCTTGCTATTAAATATTTAAGAATCACATATATCTCCACATGTTAAAACACTCTATTACCACCACCAGTGTCCGCTTTCCTTTGATGGGCAAGTTGATATTTCCTGTAGCAATAAGATGATGATATGCTGACTTGACCTGTATCTTAGATATTCATTCAACAAAATTAGAAAATCGGTCACATTAGAATAATGCATATGTGAGTTAAAATTCTTATTTCCATGTGCACCTCGGGGGTAGACAGGGAGATATAGAAAGAGAAAAGAAATTGCTCACTTTCACTCACGGAACAGACAGCAAATGCTGGGCATAGGACAGTGTGTCCTGGTATTCAGATCACTTCTTCAGCAGTTTTCTCTTGTTAGTACATCAAGAAACATATTTTATAATTCCAGAATTAAAATTTCTCACTGCTGACCAGTTTCATGTAATTGAAAATAGGATATAAATTCAGCAAAATGACTTTAGTAACTCTTGAGCAACTTCAAGAAGTAGGAATGCGTGAATATCAGTTTATTGAAATCTATCACTGAACTCTGTATTTTCAAATACTATGGAAAATAACAGATCTTGCTTCTATTAAACAATCCTTTGACATATTCTGCTTTTTAAAAACATCATTTTATTTATTTTTACAGAAGATCAGATCCTATTCTTTATCTGTTTCACACACATTGAGAAAACGCATATTTTAAAAGCCTTCTGTAGGATGGGAAAAATCTTGTTCTGTAACTTTTGCTATGGACTTCACAGATAGCTGATTCTCCTTGGTAAAGTTCCCAATGGCTCCTACTAAGGGTGAGAATTTAGAAACCATCCAGGCAGTGTTAGTGCCTTTGAGAAACTTGTTCAGGCATTGCACGTGCAAAAGCCTTGCTGGCCAAGCATGGCCCACGAGAGACTCACCCTGAAGCCTTCATTGCTCAGATCACCCTTCTCTGTTTATTCAGTTTTTGCTTCTCACCCAGATCTGTCACAAAGTACGCAAGCATATGTCTTTCTGAGCCAATCTCTATTATTTTATAAAACTCAGTGAAAAACATACAGGAATTGATTGTGGTAGCTGTCAAGCCTGCAAGTGATTCAAGCATGTTTGCCCTTTCATTTGCTGCATTTTTGGGTGTTACATAAATAGAATAGCAAATATAAAATGCAGGTTAAGTCATTCAACACTTCTGGTTTTTTCTGATTTCTGCCCCGTTCTGGCACCTTTGAAGATACGTTTTTGTCAGTCAGCTAGTGTTGGAATATCTGTAGGTTTGAAAGCCAAAACAATAGGTTCTGCAGTGAACGTTATCAGCTTTGTCAAAATCAAGTATTGAATCAGAACCAGGATCAATCCAGGTTCTTCAAAAACCATAGTAGACACATTCCTCATTAGGCATCTGTTTATTCCAAAACACAAACACACAGGGGATAGAATTAGATAACACTTTTCTGGCTTACTAAATGGGTTAGACTTAGTAAATATGGTACTCGATTTTCAACTGATTCTACCATCTGTCAGCAAACTTATTGCATTTAGCAGGGGTTTTTCTTGCGGTAATTTCTGGGATTTTTTTTCCCCTCTGTTCTTTTCATGAATATACATGCCTACAAAGTTTAAGGCAAAAGTAAATTTAAAAAAAATTAATTAATCCACAAAATCTGAACAGGGCAGGTCAGATTATAATCAGAAACTACAAAGGGACTTGCAAATTGTTATTAACAAGCAGCACAGAAAAAAATCTCATGTGTGGAAGGAACTTCCTATTGCTTTTCTAACAATCTAAATCCCACAATCAGTCACCATAGTAAATGGTGTTTGTGCAATGCACAGCACCCCAGCAACTGTGTGCATGGGTAGAGATGGGTGTAAGAAGGACAAATAGCTGGGGTGAGGCAAAATACCCAGTAAATTGTCTAGCTGGGACCCAATGTCATAAAAGTAGAAGCATAACATTGCTGCTGTGTTTTCATACTGAAAAAAAAGTCTCAGACCCATTCTGATGCTAAGTAGGGGCAGAACTAAACCGTGGAAATTCAGTCACATGGTGATGCACATTCTCAGAGCTGGTATGGGCAGTGGTTTGAAGCTCCTACAACAACTTCCACTGCATGGTGTAGATGCATTGTTTCTACACTAGCAGCTGCCTTGCATCCCCCAGGGAGGGCTGGGTTGCTGTTGAAGAGCTTGATGACCTTAGCTACCTGGGAAAAAACTTTGGCCTCATCCAGCAGAATGGAAGGCTGAAGGAAGGAGAATAAAGACTCAGCCAGAGACACTGGTGATGGTGGTTGGTTTAGCAGTGTGTCTCTCCAAGGTGTCTTTGGTGCCCAAGAATATTTCTCTCCTTCTCAGGTGCTTCCAGCACCAGAACTGCATTGCTGCCATCCCCCTCATTTACAAAAAGATAAATTTTTGTAAATAGTAGGGGAAGTACAAGATCTCCCTGCTGCCCCCTTCATTGCTCTTGACAGGGAAGGGGGCAGCAGGGAGATCTTGTACTTCCCCTACTAGTAGAAGAGGGATGTTGGTCCTCATATGCAGTTCATCAGACAACAGTACACTGCCCTTTTTTCACTTGCAGTTTCAGGCCAAATTTGTCCCGTTGTCCAAAACAACCCTTTCAGCCCAGAAATAAAACAAGAGTAGGGTGAGGCATGACTTTGCTATGGACAGCTTGGACAGAGTAAGTCAGCTTGCTGAGACTAAAAAAATTATTAATGGCAGGGAAATAGACTGGGGAAGAAAAATGGCAGATAGTCAGAGATTCCTTAGAGGTAAGTTCATGTATCCACAGCATTAAGCACCATTGGAGCAGGTAACCTCAAAGCGTGTAACCATGCATACACTGAGCAATGAACAAAAGTATAAAATGCAACAAGGGATGAGATAAAGGTTAGCACCAGGCATAAAACATCAATACAGGGGAGGAGTAGGAAGATTATAGAAATGTTTGTGAAACTGTAGTAAAGTTATAAGTAAAGTCAAGATGAAGAATGGAAAGAGGTGTGAATAAGATATAAGATAAATGGGAAGACATATTCCATATACATAAAGGAACAGGAGATGGCAGAAGAGGTGGAATGAGAGATAGGAGGGGTAATAAATTGTTGAAGGGGCTGACACAGTAAAAAAAATTTATTCATTTATTCCTATGTTCGCAATCTGTCATAGAGAAATAATCAGATACTCATTTTCCATGAGAGGAAAATATACCATGATAAATCAAAGCTATGTCCAAGATGAAGTCAATGAAAGGAAGATATCAGAGGGTTTAAATTAATTGCCAATATCAAAGACTCATGCCCTATTCAGAAAAAAAGGGCATAAAGATAAATTCAGATATATTAGCAAATGTGCTGCATTAAAAAGCTCTTTAAAATATGAAGAAAAAAAATCAATGAAATAGAAGATATCATATTTAATGGCTGTACTTCCAAGAAGGGATTTGATGTGACAGCAAGAAACCATTCCTTTTATTCAAAACAACATTGGGAAAAGTAATCAGGTGAAGATAATATTGGATGAAAGTGCTGTCGGAGAAAATATTGGGGAAAACTTGCAAGAGAAAGCTATAGTGACAGTTCTTGTTTCAGTTACAGCAAGCATCAGAGACTTGGTAAAGGCAGGAAACTGCAAACCTCCCAGTGGGATGTCATGGCCAAAATACCTAAAAAGAATCTATCATGGGTGAACAGGGAAATAGAAAGTAGGGTTATAGATACTAATTTACCTTTGTAGTTAGCAGGAGCAAGAGTATTATTGTGATATGCTGTTTCTGCTTACTTCACCTACTCTTAGAGGGGACAGTAGAAGATTGGAGAGGGCTTAGATTACTGGCACAAGGATGCTGTGAAAAGTGGAGAACATTCACTGGAGGGAGACAAGTAAGGGAGGGAGGAAGGGAGGGAGCAGACTACTTGGAATCTGAAATGAACTTTCTGTGCCCTGTAGGGGAAAATTACTGAGGGAATTTAGTTGTTTAATCTTGAACACAGAAACGCAACAGGATGCAGTGGCTGGAGGCTGATATCAGTCAAATTCAAACTGGATTCAAACAGCAAACTCAAAAATGTCCATTTTTCATGGCAATATTAATTAAGCACAAAAAAATAAATGACCAGTGGCTGTGAACCACTCTCACTCTTGAATACAAGTCTGGAAGTTTTCCTAATAGATACTCTGCAACATAAGTCATCTGCTCAACCTAAGAATGGCTGGATAAATCTGTAGTTCAAGTCATAATGAGCATCAAGCGAGATGTCCCTTCAGGTGTGAAAATGTATAAATCTATGAAATACCAGTCAGAATTCTGAAAGAGTTAACAAGCTTACCACATGGCATCTGCTGACAGGAGATCATGGTGGCAAAGGAACCATTTCTGTAACACAGTTCCCCAAAAAAATGCTTGGTGTAATGAATTATACTGGCAGGGAATATAGAAAGAATATTGAACTTCAGAGTGATTTAATGGGAAAGGAGATTATCGGAGAGTCAGAAGCTTTATTATTAGGGCCAAGGTTTGTTGTATTTATTTATTAAAATGTTGTTTAGTCAGGCAGTGGTATTTGATGATACCAGGCTTGGAGAGAGGCAGTCAATAACAAGGCAGAGTGGATTACATTTGAAGCTGGTGCTGATATACTACAGACAGAGAGTGAGATAGACAGATCAGTGTCATGTAATTGATTGTAAAGAAATTTAAAGAGATGAAGGACTAAAAGGGAACAACCATCCTCAGCAGGAACAGAAGGGGGAGGAAAGTCTAAAGAGAGCTATAAGTTAAAAGCTAAGCTGTTTGACAGTATTTGTTGCATCTATTAAAAATAATGTAGAAAAGTATAAAAAGGCTAGATGGAAAGATCCTTGAAAGGCATTTAATGAGATCATACCATAAGTCTGGAACACAGGTACTAAACAGATACTACCCTCATTTGCAACGAAAGTGATAGAGCATTACTTTACATAAGCAGAAACTGGAGAAATTTAGTCCAGTCTGCTGCAACAAATGCAAAAAAAGATCATATGTGTATTTATGAGAGCCATAATTTCTATCAATCAAATACTGATGTACAGATCTGGAGTGAATTCACAGATCCACTACAATTATACGAAAGGTTAATGCAGAGTGTTCTGTGATAACTTCTCTTGCCAAATGGCTGATATTATGTTCTTGTGAATACTCATTTCCTTAAATGACAGAGTCTGGCCTGAAGAATAAAACCAATTGAAAATACACTAGGTAATATTTAATCACAGATTTTATTGCTCAAAGGGTCGGTGGAGATCATACCCTGACAGCTTGTCAGAGATTTCTCAGCAGCATCACTTTCATCCCATGGTTTCATCCCAGCAACATGCAATGGTCAAAAGCTAGCTCAAGGCTGAGGGTAACCTGGTGATGGATTTCAGCTGTGATCCTTCCTGAATTCCTGTTCAAAATGCTTTTAAAAATTAGTATATTGTCAAAGCAAGGGCTAAGAATATCTGAGAAAATATTACCTTCAAATAAAAAGAAAACCACCATGCTAGAGGCTGGAGGTTAAATCACAAAGTAATTTAGCTGCCTGATATTTGTCGAGCCCCCTTCCATGAGCAAACCAGTGGTGAAACCAGGCTGAAGTACCTTTTCCAAACAGAAAGGATAAAGCTGTCACCTGCACTGAAGGGGTGCCTGCAGGAGAGAACTCTCTCTTCTTTAGGCATTAGTGTGAAGTGTCCCTTCTCCAGGCATTAGTGTGGTCTCATGGGAGCTGTGGGCAAACACGGCCTCAGCCCTGGGCTTCCTGGGAGTAGAGAAGGAGCTCAGCCCTGCTGTTCTCCCTGCCTGAGGCTTTGCCTGGCAGTTAATTTAACCTCTTGTCGTGCTCCATATCATGGACCTTGCCTCTGTTTTTTCTTCCTACCTAACACAGGTTTTATTCTTGTTCAAATTATTTATCCCGGTGGACCTAAACTTTTGCTCAGTCCCCTGCTGAGTTCCTGAAAGATAATGAACTAACTGATTTCTGGGTAATTTATGCATAAATTTATATACTGAGCTGTAGTTTAATCAAACTCCTTTGCCTGGTGTAGTATAATAGCAATATCTAATGAAAATATATGAAGTATGTGTTCCATAATTACCTCAGACAGCTCATTTCGATTTGCTTCCTATTTAAATCCCCAAATTCCTATCTTCTTGCATTGTAAACACTTTCCTTCCTATCTCATCAATCTGAGTTATGTAAATGATGTGGGGGTGGGGGTACAATTAAATTTTTCCCTCAGTATTATCAAAGGCCCTATTCTCCCAGAAACATCTGACTTGGGTGCACACAAAATACAGATTTTTATTTGACTGAAAAACGAAGTTAACATTAAATCATAAATAATGGCCAACACAAGTAGAGTGGTATTACTAGAGCCAGGGCATACAGACTTCTAGATTAATTATTTAGAAGATACAGACATTAGAAAACGGCCTTTGTGATACTATACCAGAGACACTTAACATGAAATACACTCAGAATTGTGGCCTCAACTCTATTCTCACTGAAGGACAGTATATCATGAGTATCTGCTTTGAAACCAATGTAGCTACAACAATGCAACTCGGTGTTAGAGAATCCAGCACTGTTTTCTGAGGTCTGAGGGACAGACAGTTTTTCAGAGCAGAAGAGAGGAAAATAAAAAATGTAAGTAAAACTAGATATTTACTGTGTTGCAAAACTGCTTTTCACCAGCCCAGCACAGTATTTCAACATCCACCTGCAGGGATGCAGATACATTTTCACTTCATTCAGCAACAGTGAATTTGTAGTTATACGTGGTGGCATTAATGCACCTAAGGAAAGGGCAAAGAAAAAACTATTAGCACAGATGCCAAGTCAGTACAGAAAGAAATTTTGAGTGTCTGACAATTTGACATTCATGCAGTGTTTCTGCTTTGAAAGATTATTCTTTCCCAGAATTAATTCCAGGCATTTACAGTATAAGTGTCAGTTTGCTTCTTTATTATTTTTCCCAAAGACTACAAGCTGCACATACGCCATCAATGAAATGTAGTTACCTCTCTGACAAAACCGCAAGAAAAGGCTACAAAGCAATATGATGCAAAAGCAGGAGATGAAGAGAGCCTAACCAAGAGCACTGAGATAAGCACTGAACTGTTGACATGTTTCAGCAGTTCTGCTTCATACACAAAGAGGACAAAGAGTGCTGGAGCAACTTCTCAGCGAGTATGAAGTGAGAGCCATTTACACCAGATAAATTCTGCCCCTTGCTATCTAGTCTGAGACAAATTATTTTATATTCAGCAAAAAACCTGCTGAACCAAAGAGCAAATTCAACAGTTCCATATAAGACAGAAAAAGACAGTAGAAATTTGAGGTGTATGAGGTTTTAGTTCTCAAATGCAGGATTCCAAAATCCAGAGCCACCTCCTCCTCCTAGATCCCTGATTCCTTTAACTGCACATTTTGCCCCTGTGCTTTTGTTCTAAACACTGTATTTCCAGTGGGTTATTTCCCTGTCTGGATCCACTCCTCTTCCATCTCCTGTGGTCAGTGTTTGTTCCTGCCAGGTCATGACATTACCATCCTTCATGAAACAAAACTGATCAACAGCAGCACTGCTTCTACTTAAAAAAATAGAATTTAAAAAAGACCTCTGTATTAATTTCTTAGCAGTAATATATTTACGGTAAACCTCAAAGTTTTACAATGCTGGGAACAAGTAATTTGCGAGGAAAAATTAACAACAAAGCATGGCAAAATGCCTGCAAGGAGATTTTTATCAACTAAGTATCATCTAATTCTAAGTTGGATGATTTTCTCCAAAAGTTGCATTACAATGAAAAGCCTGGGCTTTTTCCCTCCCATTAAATAGTTTCTACATAGTGAACAGCTTGATTAGCAGTTTTTAAGGCTCCTGTGTAAGAAATGTAATACAGAGGAGAGTCCAATCCTCCAAATGAGCTCCAAGGACCAGCCATCACAAGACCTGAGAGTTAAAGACATCAGTTTTGATACATCTGCCCTAAGACATCATTCATTTCTTGAATCACAAGGTAAGCAGAGATAAATGAGATTGTAATTCAGTGAGTGAAATGTGTAAATAGATATCCTTGGTGTGCTTGGAAGGAGATCAGGGGAGAGCCAGCAAACTGCAGGCAACAGGCAGTGAAGTGTCAATCTAGGACTTTGCAGGAAATGTGCACTCATCAGACCCAGCTGATGAGTTATTATCAAACTGGTGAACACTCCTTGCATATGCTGTTTCTGCCTTAAAATTCGTGTGTCTATATGCTCAGTTCACCCCTCTCAACCACCCCCAAACTGCTCTGCTACAAGAACTTTCTCCTTCCATCTGACTGTTATTGTTTACAAAACATAAGAAATATCTGTGTCTGGAGAAGTCTTATTGCTCAAGAACATGGAAGTCATTTGACACTCTTGCTAGCTAGCCTAGGTAAGATAACCCAGCAACAACCTCTCCTTCCAACTAATTGTCCTCCCAGGAAAGCTTTCAAGGAGAAAAAATGTAAGGGAGGAGGAACAGTGTGGAGCAGGGAAGTATTATCAGTATTACAACAAAGGGAAGAAGCCGTGCAGCGGTGTTTTCTGTTTTGTGTGTTGTATGGGTTATTGAGACAGAGCTGCTGAGTGCTGCCTGCCGTTCCCAAGTGAGAAGTGATTATCCAGCAGGTGAGGCTATGACAGGAGACAGGTTCAGAGGAAGACACAAGCGGATCTGTAGCCATTCGACCGTAATTCCTTATATCCTGGAAGCAAATCTAGTATTCCTAAGCAGCATTCCTTAGTTGTTTAGGAGACGGGTGTGAAACCTTCTGGCAGAGGAGGGCCCATCTGTTAGGGCTTGTCATGCCCAGCAGCCCGACAGAGGGGAGGCTGCTGCAGCTCCGTAGCCTCCGGATCAGCCGGCAGTGAGGCTGAGCGCGTGTTCCCCGTGGGCTCACACACACACCATATGTGCTCACGTACGTGTGTACCTGTGACCAGCCACGTGCATCCACACAGATGGAAAACACAACACTTGCAAGCACAAACAGCACCGTGGCCTCATCCTGTTCCGCTCTCCAACTGGTCAGAATGACAGCTGCTAATGGGAAAAAATGTACACCTATATACACAACATATGGGTCCTTCTACTTGCTGCCTCTAAACACTTTTTCTGCCCCAAAACTGTCCCTGGATCTCCCACCTCCCCAGCTGTTGACACCCAGACACGTGGGTTCCTAAGGCAGCCCCTTCAGTTGCTGGTGGAGGACTGGCAGACCCTCTGGTCCTGCCTGGCTTTCCAGCCACCAAGCCCAGTTGGATGTTTGGTAGCAACCCACGCTCTGGTACACAGGCACCCAGGCAGGGCACATGGGCTCTGGCCTCTCCACTTGCTGGCACCCCAGGCACACCTGGGGCCCTATGTCCCCTGGTACAGCTCCAGCTGTTGGACCCATACGCATGCAAAATGGCCCTTACTCAGAAAATAGTTCAAAGTAGAGTTTAATTTGAAAACAGGAGCAGTGGTTCATGTCCCTGGCCGGGGTATTGGAGCTCCTCCATTTGCCCTTGTCCTTCTGGGATCTTTCATGTCACGAGCCTTTTATCCCACAACCCAAAACTCTCCCCTTTCAGGAGAGGACCCACAGAAAGGGTAACACCCAGTTGTCTTCACTGAAGGCTGTCTCAAGCCTCAGAAGAGCTGTAATGCTCATATGAGGATTTCGGCCTTAGTGTTTCTCCATGCAGTGGGTCTGTAAGGCTATTTAACTTAGCTGATATTTCAGTTCCCTTTCTAAAACAGGGTTGCATGTGAAACAGCCTATTTAAACAGTATAAAGCTTTAAAACACTATGAAACAAGACAAATATGTTTCAGCTGTCACCCTGAATACAAATGCTCGGGTACCTATCTACCACCACAAATTATTTTTACCTTTCCCTTGACATCAAGGCTTTGATGACCACAGTGCTCTAAATGCACCAACTAGTTGCAACCAATATTTCTCAAAGATGAGTGAGACCTCACAGTCTGTACTTTGTGTCAGTTTGGGGGCTTTTTTATGAGAGTGGGCATGTGGATACTTTTTACTGACTCCTTTAGAAGAAAATCTTCAGAACTCATTCATTATTACCTGTCAGAGAACTAAGACAGGAGAAAAAAATCTCCAGTGAGACCTGACCCTGGCTTAGATGCAGAAGACATAAAGCAGTCTGATTTCACAGATTCTGGTGCTGAAGCCCACCATTGGTTTCACTGTGTAGGTGTGTAGGCAGGATAATTCTCACCATATGCTGGATCACTTTGGGTTCTAGTCCTGTCAGGGGAAAGCTCTTTCCCATACACCACATCCAATCCTGGTGCTGAATACAGAACTGGCATTTTACTTCAAGTCTTCTTCAAAGCACTCATCACTGTAACACCTAACTGGTTCAAAATCTTTTATGACTTTATCTACATAACAACCTGATGATGGAGAGAGGTATAATTATCTCATTTGACTAGTGAGGAACTAAAAGAGATTAAGATGAAAATAGTAGAAAAAAAAAAGCCCATTAATTTCAGGTGCCCACTTTAGGATGTCTAGGAATTAATCTTTTAGAGTACTTAGCATAATGTAGTCGTATACACTCAAGAATTTCACAGCAGTCAGAAGTGCTTGGCACTTTTTATGTAGAAACTCTCATCTAAAGCACTTTCAAATAGAGGAACACATAATTACTGGTCAATCCAAATGACTGTCCAGCATCACACCAGAATTTTGTGGTGGAATGAGAGAGAGAGAATCCAGTTTTCCAGGGGTTCTGTGACATTGCCCTTCTCTTTCCATGATATCCTGCCTGAAGCACTGAGTGTTGCCTAACAGCAGTCACAAAGAAAGCCAAGACCCTGCAGGTGATAAACTTTCTCCCTCACAGGTGTAACACATCCTCCCTTCCATGGACTGAATGAGCCAAGAGTCCTTTGGAAAGCAGTTGGGATCATGTGGGTACAGACTATGCTCTTTCACAAGGGCTCTGGTTAAGATTTCATACATGGACACCCATTCTTCTAATCCCTCTCTCCTAAACTCCCATCTCCTTATCTCCTTTCCTCTAATTTTGGAACTCTCTGGTTTACATTCAGAAAGCTGTCTAAATACCATGTTTCCCCCAATACAACACAATTGAATATCTACCATCAAAACAAGCACTGGAAATCTCTTTTCATTTCAGAAATAGGCCATTTAAAATAGAGACTTATAGAGGACATATTTGTTTCATTACTGTTGATATTTATCTTGAATTTCTAGCAAATTTTGGGATTGATTTTCTGGGGATATTGACAGGATTGTAAAACAACTTGTCTCAGAAAATTCTGGGTGGGCATGCTGCTGCATCACAGATATTCAGTGGTATTTAAAAAAAATCCATCCCATCCATGCCACCTTTTCTGAAGGTTGTTTTCTGATACTGGCTGAGCCAAACATTTCTAAGATGTGCAGACTTTTCAGATTGTGGAAGTAGCAATACTTATGTCTGGTCTTTTTGAAACCAGCTCCTCCACACAGAGATGATGCTTGTCAAGCTGCATCAAGTAACAGTGTCTAGTAAGAGTCTTACTGTCAGGCACATCAGTTTCTAATTTAACTCATAAAATAGCTAAAGTAATCCAGTAATCTCACTTTTATACACACAGATAAAAACACGAGAAGCTCATTGACTCAGATAGGAGCCACCATTTTATATTTCCTCTTCTCATTTGATGCATGTTTCAGTGTCTCTCTCCCTTTCATAAAATACAGTGAAATGTTGTGAATATTGACAACACACAGAGTTGTGATTGCTAAGGCACATGTTATGAGCAGCAAAAGTATTTAACTCAGATGTTGACTAGGAAAAATGAAGGTCAGTCTTGACTGCTGAGCTGGAATTGCATCATTTTGACCTAAAAATAAAGAAATAGATGTAGAAGGAGAAGGTGCATGGGAGTAAAAAAGCAAGAAAGGTAAATTTTCTAATGTTTAGCATAAAAGAACATCAAACAAATGTAAGAAGGACTTGTCACACTGGGCTATTTCGTCTACAGTGGGCATCAAGAGAAAGGGGGACACACAGAGGAGCCAGTGGTGTCATACAAAGCAAATGGCAATGGGGACATTCTCCAAGAAACTGCATCACTCCCAGGACGTCCTCAGCACAGAGATGTATTCATTCAGCATGAATTAGCTGTGAGTTAATACATTTGGTAGGGTTCTACTTGAATGGAACTTACACATGGGCCATTTCTGAAAAATGAATATTCTATAGTTAGCATCATTAAACATGGGATAACTGCCTCCCACAACAATAACACTGTCTACAGCATTTGTCATGTTTCCAAATATGGGAGATGCCACTGAAAAGATAAACATGACAGCTTGGTAAATAGCCAAAGCTACTCTTACAAGTTAGGCCTATGTCAAGCAATATTTTTGACCTGATTTTCAGTATGAGTGGGGAAAATAAATATTTTATTTTGAAAGTTTGCTAGAAAAATAACAAAATGATCCAAAATAGATCCGGGAGTGACAGTCTGTCAATTTAAAAGTATACTATATGATAGGGAGCATCTTTTCCAATTAGCCAACCATGACTGCACTGTATTTTGAAAAGACTGAGAAAATATACTAACCTGTCTTTGTTGATCTGATAATTCTCTGAAATTAATAGCCAGAAATTTTCTCATACATCTTTACGGATGCATGCTTTGCCATCAGTGAGGGCTTGATAAAAGGCTCTATGGCCTTGCACTGGACTGGTACACTCTAGGATAGTCAGCCAATTTATAGAAGAGATGAAGACTGTTCTCCATCCGGGAATGAATGTCTTTGGAACGAAAATTTTTAGTCTAGACTAAAACCAAAATAATGCTAAGCATATCTTACTAGCCCCACAGTAGTGAAAGAATGTGCACACTGCTAGAGGAGAAAAACAGTGTTTGCACCCCAGAATAATTTTTATTTGTGTGATTTTGTGTGTATCTATGTACAGACACATATGCTCTCACAAACATGCATCTGTATGCTGTGTATTGTTACATCCAGGAATCATTTTGAAAAGAAACAGCAAGAAACTTCTCTTCTACCAGAGATTTGGCGTATCTTAAGGAAGAAAAAAACCCACCACCAACACAGAAGAAATAAAAAACAACTGAAGGACTAGTCAGAACAACAAAAAGAAATTACTCGTTTCAGGATGTCTGTATGTATCATGGCAATAATATCTAATTAGGTTAAGTGTTCTATTTAATAATTCACTGTGTAATGAGATAGAGTAACAGAGAGTAATGGGATTTGTCAAAGCCCAAGCCAGTGCAGTATAAAACATGTTAGATATTTAAAACACTTTCAGAATAACAAGATCAGTTGATTTAAAAGCCACTTATCATGTTGTGCTGTTGTGAACTGCCACATCCTATGGGTTATCTGATGGGAAAGCTGTTTACTTGTCCTTTTAAAACTTTTTTGTCACTGACTTTCAGGATGAGATTATCTCTCCAAGCAAATTGCGCAAAAGCAGGAAACTACGAAAATATGTATTCTTAAGCCTTTCTGAGGCAGAAAAGGAAAAAGAAAAGAGAAAATATACCTCCTATAAAATAGCCAGTACATAATCTCAGAAGTTCATTATAGCCTTGAGCGCGCTGGTTTGCATCCCAGATTAAAGGATTTTCAAAAGGAACTGTGATTGTCTTGTCACGGTTGAGCTAGATATTAGTTGGCTGAGCTGAGTATCAAATATGGGAAATTAGTTGCCATTAAAAGCTAGCTTCAGGCAGTTCATTTCTCATCAGCCAAGCTGTGTGAGCCTCCTGCTGTGGACAGTGAACATTAGCTTACTAAATACTTTTGCTAATCAGACACCACATTACTAACAGAGGTGCCTGAATTTAGAGAGGAGGAGTTGGATGGCAGATACTGAAAATCTGTCTGAGGTAAGATTAACTGCTTTTCTTTATCAGAAGAGTTAACTTGTCTTTTCCTCAGGCCTCTATTAAAAAAGATAAGACCAAATGCTTCTCTGGTTTTGTTTCTGCTTTTTGAACCATTCTTCTATCATTATTTTCAATCCTTGGAAATCCATAGAGGAGACAAATTGAGTCAAGGTAACTTAAAAGTTAGATAATAGGAATTTGCTGCACTGGTGGTGCTTTAGGAATTTTCTGTCTTGGAGGATAACAACTATTTGTGACACCTTGGCTAACACCATCATCTTTGAAATAAAATTTGTGCTCAGTGTGGGGTATAGAGAGCTGGAACAGGACATGACATGCCACCTTTGCACTTCTGCTGTGTTGCTTTTAAGGAAGAAACAATCTGGTTTTGACAAAATCAGAACTGACCTGAGTGTCTGACCTAGCCCAAAATTTATTTTACTCGTATTTTGATGGTGGTTTGGAAATGTTAGTGGCATTTTTCTTCTCTTAGCATGCTCCTTTGCATTTACTTCATTGCTATAGTCACGCACTAAAGTAGTAGTTTCTGGTCTTATTTGATTTCCAGGAAGATCACTTGATGCTGAGGAAATTCAGCAGGTAACATGCAGGTAAATGTGTTTGGCCTAAAATGAGCAGGCAGATTTTCACATGTCACTAGACTATTTTGTTGATGTTACAAATGCCTTTGAAAGTATTGTTAGAAATCAGCCCAGTACATTAGAGAGAGAGATAGAAACACAGTAGGACAATTAGTCCAGGAGATGCAACATTCAGGAGCAACAGAAGGACAGAGCTAAGGAGTGTGGTAACCAAAGCCAGTCGTGTCCCTTGTAAGGACTCTTACACAAAAGAAAACTGCATTTCAGGGAAGATGCCTGATTCCTAGGACAAGACACAGATGCAGCAGCTACACATCTCTCATGCTACCTCACTACTCCAGCTACCAACCAGCTCCCAAAACTTCTATTGCTGTTAATGCAGCAGTAAAAGGGTGTTTTAAATGTGAAGAGAGAAGGAGGGACTGTGCCTTGTGTCTCTGTTCTGATGCTTGGCCTCAACACAGTGATCAGCTCTAAAGTTATCCTGCAGGTAACCATCTCTGCTCTTTCTTTTATGTCTTTCTTCATGAAAACGGGTAAGTGAATGAGTAAACCAAGCTTCTCTACCTGATGAAAAAGGTAGAAAAAAACCTGCTTCCTGAGGGTAATGATGAATGTGGTGCTAAGCTCTTCTTCACTTTCAAGGTTTTGTGCCTCTAGATAGGCCCGCAAGTATATCTTTAAACACCAGATGAACTGCAGCCTCCAAATCAGAAGCCAGTAAAGGCCTTAGATGGAAACTAAGTGAGAACCATTACTAAAATTCTGCATATAAAAATGCCAATATTTATGCCTAGCACAGAAGAGCACACCACTTTGTCTACCTCTAGAGTCCAGGAAACAAGAATGCCCAGCTGGCCCCAAGCAGTGGGTCATTTGGCCAAGTGTTCTGCCCCAATAGCAGCACCATGAAACACCTGGCCCTCCCCTCTAATCCATTTGGGACTATAGTCCCAAAATCAGAGACGATGGAGGGTACGTTAATTTATTTACACTATTACTATACCGTTGGTCTGTGGATTTGTCCATCTTTTCTTTGAACTTGCTGAAACCATCTGTCTGTACAAGCTTGTCCAGCATTTCCCTCTGTCTGTTTTAAAGCAATCTTGTCCGAGTTACTGAGTGCCTGCACTACTGGAGGATGAAAGAGATGCATTAATGTTATCTGTCATCTCCATGATTTTATATCCATGAACCACCTTCCCCTCTCACCAATCTTTTCCTCTACAAGAGTTTCAGCTTGAGTGTCTCCTCATAACGGCCTAATGGTTGCACCTGCTCCCCTGCCCACCCTTCTCTGTTTTGTAAAGACCCCTAGAAATTACCGGATCTCAACTCTGGAAATCTAGGAATGTAGAATAAATTTGTAGGCACCGTCAGATTTCCCTGCTCTGTTTTCTCCAGTTGTGCACACCTCCCAGCTATCATTTGTCAACCACCTACAAACACATGCAGCACCCTCTGGAGTTAGCCAGGGTCCCTCTGGCTTCCCAAAGGGTGTTACATATGGTTGCCTTTGGAATCTTCAGAAGGTGCTCCCGACTCAAAAATATCTAAAAACTAGGACTTTTCAGAGCATTTAGTCAGTATGAGTTTTTTTATACACACAGTTTGATTTGGGCTATCCCTCTTCTTGTTTTTGCTCAGGGCTCATCTTCTCACCAGCAACATGGTAGGTTTAAAATCTGTCCATTTATCTATGGCAAGAAAGAGACCCTTTCAGCCTGTGCAGAGCTGCACTGTACACATTCATTGAAAATAACTTAATAAAACTCCAAAGATATTTGCAAAACTAAATACCTAATGAACAACTGTACTTCCAGTACTTGCGCTGTTCTTTTGTGGTTTGTCAGTACAAAACAAAATGTAGCTAAGTTACTCTGACTCACTACTTAACAGCTCTGCATACATTAATGACTGCACTTACTAAAAGCTTTAAATTGGAACCAGTTTGATGGAAACTGTCAAGCCTACAGTCATTGTTTCTGACAGTATTATGTGTTTCAAGTTATTGTACCACTTAGTGCCTTGTTTCCTCATGTAACAGTTTTATGTTGGAAGGTCTGTTTTGTTAAAGACATTTTTACTGTATGGGCTCAAAAGAGGATTACAGTTTCTCTGGCTGAACTGATCACATGAGGGAGGGGAAGCAGGTCAATTCAGCTTCCAAATTCAAGGAAGGTGTTTTATCCTCTACATATGGTGAATGTAAATTTTATTGAAAGCCCTGAATTAACTGCAGGCTCCTGTTGAAGCTATACAAATAGTGTCATATGTGCCCTGGAAAGAGAGACTTCATTGTTTGTCTTCTGGTAGCACTCTGTTTTCTGGAGCCTGAAAGACAATTACTTCCTTGCAAACACAGGCAGATTAAATAAACCACATTCTGTCCTTTTTGCCATCTGCCCCTTGCTTACTTTATTTTAAACTGCATGACTAAGCTTTACTATCTGACATGTGAAGGTGGGACATGCTGTTTTTCTGCTCAGCTCCTTGAGGCTTGTAATGAATCCGAAGAAGCAGAACAGATCTGCAAAGGAGTGAGTCAGAAAATCAGTAACTGTACAATAATTACTTGCTGTGCCAAATAGCAGGACTTGGATCATAACATAACAAAATCTCCTCAAGGAAGTTTCATGATGCAAGAGAAATATATCTTTCTTCTAAAAAAAGGCTGGTGGGCCTGATTCTGTTCCTCACATAGATCCACCAGTGAAAAAGAGATCAGAGCCTTACGCAGATTCTACAGAAACCTATTTTGTGGGTAAGTCTCAGAACAGAGGAGAGGTAAGGAAGGGAGATGGAATAATTAAATCCAAGAGAGTCTTAAAAAGCATCAACCCTTTTTCCTAAGCTTTCCTGCAGGATAGAGACCCTCACAAGCAGCAACAAGGAGTCTCAGGAACCAATACTCTGTGAGGAGATGGCAGGGGCAAGCAATCTCCTCTGGTGTAGGGGATGTGCTGCCTATTGGGAGCTTCTGCATGGGCCCCAATCCTGAGAGCTGGGCTAGGGGCTAGTGGGTCTGAGTGGTGGGCCACTCATCACAGCATGAAGGACTCCCACCTTGCCAGTGGAGCAATGCATTGAATTATATACTAGCTGAAGCAGACTGGGTTTCAGGTAACCAGGAACCTGGAACAAACCTGAACAAAAATTCAGAGAAGGGGAAGGTGAAAAAATCTGCTTTGTATATATGACACTTCTGTGTCTGGGCCTATACAGGGAAATATGAGTTCATATGTATGTCACGTGTCAGGAAGCCTACTGGTCATAGGACTATTTTTTCCCTCTCCCAAGAACATAATGTACTTGTTTGGTGGTTTTTCCTCCTTGTTTTAAAGTATTGGAGCAAGGACTGTACTCGGGTGAGGGATTTTATCTTAAACTATTGGCACCATATACTTAATTGGGATGCCTTTCTATTATTGCTACTACAGCAGCAGAGACAGACTTGGTGATACACCCCAAAAAGCCCAGAGAACTTGCTGAGTTGTGCAACCAGGCAGCATCTTTCACACCCCAGCAGCCCAGGCAGAGAGACCTCAGCTGGGGCAGTGAGTCAGGACCACCAGAGCCCAGAATAAGGATAGTCTCCAACCCCCTGACTAGTGGTTGACTGCTTTGCTGGGCAAATTACTGAAACAAATATTTAGAGCAACTTAAGAGTAAGGCTTTGTCCTGCAGGCTTCTGTTGAAGGTCAGTGCAACCTTCGTGTCTCTTCCTCAAAGAGTGAAATAACCATTGGCCATTCTGGTTCTGCACCTTTCCAGCAGCCAGCACAGCAGGGCCAGGACAGCAAAGACGACTCATCTTCATGTGAGTGGGTATCACTATGGACCATCCACCCTTCCTGTGGGGAAGCACATCCCAGACCCATGCCCTTTCCATGTTCTCCACTCCATTGTCCACACAGCATTCTGCTGTAGCCCTTCCTAGCATGATGCCCACATGCTTTTTAACTGTACATTTCATGGACAATGTTTTGTGGCAATTGCAAAAGACAAAGGCTGGAGGATGGAGGGGTGGGTCAGGAAAGGCTTGCTTCTGGTGGAGATGCGGTGCCAGGATGTATAGGAGACAAAAGTGCATCCAGGAGGCTGGGCATATGTGAATAGGGTTCCCCTCTGGTTTTAGGAGGGCCTGGCAGGTCATAAGGGTGGTTCAACATTTAAGTGGACTGAAATGACCTTTCTTTGACTGCAGAGGAACTACAGAGAGGTATGATCTGCAGGTTAGGTGCCTAATGACAGATTGAATCCAGGCTTCTACCTGAACAGTGATGACAGCTTACTACGTGAGAAGGAGAATCATAGCTGAGGAGATAGAGCCTTACATGATTTGAGCCATGAGCTCATCTGGGTAACAGGGGCCCGTGGCACTCAGAAAAGACAGAAAGATATCATGTCCAGGGTACATTTTTTCTTTTAGCTCTACCCCCTGACTTAAATCCTTCACTCTTCGATATCCACTGATGCTGTAAAACAGTTCTATGCTTAATGTATTAGGACATATTTACAGGTATGTCTATTTTAATATACAAGAGAGGCTGCTCTGGAAATTATGTGCACTGTTAGAATGATGGTAAAAGCAAGTGTAGGGATTGTCATATTATCCTACTTCCTCAGACTCGTGGCTATCAGAGAAACACCATCTAGGGCACTTCACAGAGAAGCAATTCACTATAAAACTATCAAAAGATTAAAGTTTTCTGTGTTTTATTGCCTTTTGATACTGGAAGATTTGTTTATATCTTGGGAGGCCAACGTGTGCTATGATAGTTGCTCTGATGGTGCGTGGGATCTTAGGGCTCTGAGGTTTAACATCCCCACAAGCCAACACAGATAAGAGCAATCTGAGAAGACCCTGCTGTCACACAAGGAACCTGGAATAACAAAATCCAGGCAGAGCATTTACAGAGTTTCTGCCTTTGTTTGAAGTGTTGAAGAAGTGCAGGTCAGAGCTATAAACAGGCAAGGGAGGAAGGATAACACATTTCTGTCATTCCTTCAGGAGTTGTTGCTACTCAGAAAAACTTGAGTAACTTGAAAGTTCTGTGCATTTTTTCTTTTCTCTAAGCATATAAGCTTTTATATTATGTGGGCCAAAGATTTTTAATATCCAGCAGAAAAACAGGAATCCTGTGAGTTTAGCAGTTATATTCTGATAATATCTTTACCTTTATTCTCCCTTTTCTAATTCATAGTAGTGTGCTTTACAAAGCACTGTCGCAAACATACTGGACATGGCACAGAGTCTGACAGACCCTGCTCGTATCCAGAGAAACTCCTTAACCAGGCTTCCAGGTCTCAGATAAATCTAAGCTTCCCCATTTCCATGTTTTGCCACTCCCAAGCTCAGACAGGGTCCTCATGTGAAGGATGCTAAAGCCAGTTGCACTCCTTTTCTGGAACTGACATGAGGCATAGCTGTGCTTTTGTGTTATGCTACTCTCTCTTAAAAAAACTTATGTATGGTGAGAAACCACCCTACCTTAACTTTATAATGGTTGGGAAATGCTCCTCTCTCCTATTACAGGCACACTCGGTCTGTGTCTTAAGCCTTTTTCCATGCTGTGAATGAAGCACCAGATGACATGAGCAACCACCTTCAAAGGGAAGTGATCTGTGAGAATAACAGAAAATAATACAAAGTTTCCTGTGGGCAAATTTTTGTTTAAAACTCAAGATTTCTATTTTCTAATTTATAACCGTTATGAAATGGAAAAATTAATTTTTTGTAAGTGCCTGTTTTGAAGCAATTGAATGACTTGCTTCCACAACAGGCATGCAGTGGCCTTTTTTCTCATTGTTGCCCTGCATTTATGCATCCTCTCCCCACCAAGGCACAGAGTTGACGAGGTTCTTTAATAACCAGGATTCCTGGGGAAAAGCAGTGCATCTCAACAGCACCTTCACTTTTCATTGCCCCAGCACCACCACAAAATCTGGGAAATAGTTCCCATGTTAGGAACTAAACAGAGGTTTGGAGGCTGGCTGCCCTTAGACCCTGAGTTTTAGGACAGCAGAGTAGTGCTCATACAGCTGCTCTTCCAGTGTTGCAGATAAAATTATGCTCTCCTGAATGAGTTCCTGAGCCAGCAGGCTAATGATTTCAACTCAAAGTCAAATGAAATCTCTTGCCAGCAACAGGCAAATTCATGAAAATATATGTTTTCACAATGTGCTATTCCATTCTGACGAACAATCCATCAACCTCTTGTTAGAGTCCTTTTCATAATCTCCCCCAAAACCTGACATACTTGGGAGAATTTGCAGAAGAAAAGCTGTAGCTTTTTAAACAATCAAAGCAATATCCCAAAACACTTTCAGCTTGAACCTTTCTCGATTACTGCTGTGGAGTGTTGCGTGGAGGGAAGGCTCTAATAAGCTGGGCCAGACCATTTCGGTTTATAAAGGTCAATGCCATCACCTTGAATCCTACCCGAGAGTCCACTGGGAATTGCTGTGGTTTGTGGCACATTGTTGTTAAATGTTCCCTGCCTTTGATAAGTGAGATAGCTCGCACTGTTAAATTCCCTCCAGAAATAGCTGCAAGTAGAATGCATTGCAGTTGTCTGATCTCAGTGTAACACGGATAAGCAGAAGAGGATGTGTGCCTGAAACAAAAGGTTATACACACATGAAAAAGCACAGAGGCAAAACCACAATTTTCAGCATAATCTCTTTCTCAGGAACCCAGTTTCTCATGTACTACAGGTCATACCTTGACGACTGCAGACCCCTCAAGTCCTGTAAATCTGATGGTAGATAATACCTTTATACTGCTGATTATTAATGCAGATAAATTTATAGAGATTCTGTGTAGACCATGGTGATCTCACCGGATTGGTTTATGAATTGGGTCATTTGTTCACAGAAATAGCTATAATAGGGACAATGAGGGACACACCTTCTCCACACTACAGACACTGCAATCCTATCTCCTAACTAACCTCTGCAGTCTCCCCGTGTTCGTTTGAATGAGTGAAACAGAGTGAAGCTTTGAGCTGACCTCTCCACAGAGACCTTCGAAGGGATGAATCTGCTGACCTTTGAGCTTTTGCAGTATAAAAAAGCACTAAAGTCACTTCAAAGAAAGTTACAGCTTGCACAACAAAGAACCACTGGCTTGTCAAAAATACTTTTAGATCAGCTAAGTCTGACATTTCCAGTAAAATCATGTCGGACATGTTTTACTCATGTTTTCACTCGATGTTATTCAGAGCTCCCTGACTGACAATACAGATGCAGTTTTTGATCTGTCCAGACACGTGACTCTCCAATAATCTCTACCCTCTGCCCCAGGAAAGATATCTATTGACAGCAGCTATTTAGATTGCAACTATCAATATTCAACAATGTGAGTGGAGGCCTCACCATACCTTCTGTGAGTTTATTTGTCTCTGTGCCTCCAGGGACAGTGGCAACTCCCAGCACCAACACAAAAGCTGTGATGCGAAGGCATCTGGAAAGAGTCAAAATCCAGGCTTCACATCAAGATGTTGCCTCCCTGTCCCTGAAGTGGTACCCATGGTGTCCAAATGCCAATGATGAAGTCATTTGAATGGTGCAGCAGAATACTCTCTGCAAGAAAAAGTCAGTTTCACTTGTGCTGGTGCCAGATCTTATGATCTAATCTATTTGTATCAAAAAATTTGTGCTGCATTTTACTGTGCCAATATGCTAATAGGTCATTTCTCACCACCCCTCCCCAGTTTTCTCCCACACATCCTTAAACTAAGACTTCACAACTTTGTTATTACTTACGTGGTCATGCTTTGCCACAAGCATAAGATGTTCACACCAGGAATTTTAGTTTCTTCCTCCTGTGACATCATTTGTGACTCATCTATAAAGCAGCATGACAGCTGAACAACATCAGGTCAAAAGATCTTTAAAAGCTCTTATGTCCACATTGAGAGAGAAAAATCTCCATAATTATCTACCAGGTTCTCCACAGAGAAATCCATGACCACCCACTCTCCTTCAGATTTCTGAGAGTAACAGCTTTTTAGGGCACGTGCTTTTGTTGGATCTTATACAGACAGCAAGGTACCAGGAAACAAAGGAATTACATTCATTGCAGCATAACAATGACATCAGAAAACTACTAAGATGGTTATTAAAGTACTATGCTTATCACACTACCACACTATGTGAAAATCTCGAATACTGAAGGAATCTCAGGAATTCTCAGTATGAAATCAGCCGGGTCAAACAGCTGTTTTTTGTGACATGTTGAGTAAGCCTGGTATCACCTGGGTATTTAGTTGCTTAAGATTGGATAGGAATTGAAAGTATTTTTTTCACCTAATTATTTCTTGTATACTTTAATAAACTTTTTTCATGGCTTTATATAAACTAAATGAATGATACTGATCTGAAAGTGACCATCAAGTGCTAAACAAGACAAATAAAACTTTTTTCATTGTTATAGAAAAAAAGTCCAGCTGTTCCCTATCTTTAATAATAGTAATATGAGACATTAGAGAAAGTCTTCATAAACACATGCAAATCTTATTTACAAAACAAAATGCCTAATACCAAAAAATTTAATAGCTATTTTACCAAATACCAAAAAAATCCTTATATTTAACACAAATACTTTAGACACTTTTCCCTGCCCATCCCTCTGAGATGATGTGAGATTGAGATGTCCATTAAAAACACACCAGACTTTCACACAGAGTGGAACTGACATGCTGGTGCAAGAAGAATTTTAGCATGGGTAAGTGATGCTGAGAATCCCCACAACAAATCTATCACTCTAGGTGTGAGATTCAAGATTGTTCCCTGGACAGGTAATATTATCTTCCTGAAACTTGACTATACTTAATACAGTTATGAAGGACAAAAAACCAGAGAAATCAGGGAAAGCAAGATTTAATGCTACTGGGAACAGCCTATTAAATTGGAAAAAATCAAAGAGAAAGTACAATTCTTAACTAAAAGAGTAGAACAGAGAGAGGGAGAGAAGTGGAATTACAGAAACTGGAGATGCTGCTATAAGGATGAGTGAAGAATCCATCAGGAGTTACCAGGCTGTTGTGCTGGAGAGGCTTATTTTGCCTTGAAAATACCTTAAAGGTACATTCATGGAAGTACATTAACAGAGGTCAAAAAAAGCATAAGCAGTTCCCAGTAATTTTTTTTGAGAGTTAAAATCAAAACTCAGTGTTTATTTTCAATAATTTTCCTCCACAGTAAATATTAATTTGGCCGGGTATTTTCACAAACACTTTTCATGGACCAGGAAAAACATCCTTACTCTTGTGCCCTCCTGCAGTGTAGAGTTTGTGCATTCCTGCACAGATAATTCCTTGTGGGGTCAGCCTCATTATGATTTGCATACTCAGTCAAACTGCTCTCCTGCATCTGTCACAAACGCCTGAGCAAATCAATGGTAAAATGATGTGTCTTATTATCCACTCCCTATATCACTTAATCATAGGAAGCATGATGCACTTTGAAAGGTGTCTCAAGACACACTTTGCATGTCTTTCAGATGTGCTGCATAAAAGGTATTTGAAAGAGACTGTCAATAGTGTTTTAGCCACCAAGAAATAACAGCATTGTAACTGTGTACTACTTACTCTTTAGCACTAGTTGAGCTAAATCAGACTCTTATAGCTTGTCTTACATTGTAAACTAAGGAGCAAACTTGCAATCTATAGACATGGATATATCCCTGTATCCATGTGGGAAGAATGTAAAAGCTAAACTGAAAATTTATGGTCAGTCAAAATCATAGCAGAGCAAACAAAATGCTGAAGAAACAGTGACTAACCTAAGGTTACGAAAAAGTAAATTCAGGGCTAATGTAATTCCTCCTTGAAGTACTGTGTAACCTAAAGTAAGAAAAAGACTCACACAAAAAGAGGGAGATAAGGCAAGAAACTAAATAAATATTCAAGTAATATTTCTGAAAGTTGTTGGTTTTGAGGAGCGGTATGAAGTCAGATGAAAATGTAGAAAGTGCTGGAAACATGAAAAACTTCATGTGTTAAGAAGAGGAACAGGAGGGTGCCAAGTAACCAAAACACATTTGAGAAGAAGTATGAGATGGTGAGATGTTTTTATTTTAACTGAAATTTAAAGATCCACGAGTAATGATAGGCTGCATTTCAGGTGGCTCCCGGAGCTGAAGGAGGTGGAGGTGGACATGGATTACAGTAGTTTTCATCCCTGAGTCCTCAAACTGAAATTTGGCTTTTTTCTGCTTTTCTACTCAGGGAACTTTTCTTTCGCTTGTTCCATAGCTTTGTTTTTCCCCACCTTATCCTCCTCAATACTCCAGACCCAAAGCAAAGGGAGCTAAAACATGAAGGCATTGCCTGTCTTACCTGTTCAGCAAATTGATCACCAGGTCTACTATCCCAACCTGTCATTTCCTGACCTCGGAGCTGAGAGGCCTCACTCGAATCAACCCCTTGCAAGCCCTCCAACAGCACTCCAAAAATCAGATGGAACATATAATATTCATAAAAGTTATTAGGGGCATTCCCACATCCCTCACAGAGGGAATCAAAGAAAGAGTTGAAGGAGAAGGAGACTAAGCAGCACAGATAAACAACACATCCTTAGATCATGGGAATGGCAGGAAGGATATAAGAAAAGGTAGCAGATGGATGTTTGTTCTACCCTCTAACAGCAGTGTGCAGCCAGACTAAGGCTGCACTATTTCTTTGCATTCTGGCCAAGGATTCACACCCCTCTGCACAGCAGAGGATGGCAGCAGAAAGGGTGAGGCAGAAGAACTTGCCGTTTCTCAAAAATCAGGGTTAGCCTTTGCATTAATTAAGGCGTCAGGCTCCACTATCATCCTCCATCCTTATTACTATCCTTGGATTTTAGGCTATATTTAAAATCATGCCATTTCAGAATCCTTTATGAATAAATATGAATGTCAAGACCTGTGTGCATCTCTTATGCACACAAGACAGTAGAGTACATCACGTACTCACAGAATCTTATTAAATTTCTCTGAGACACATAATCCCGTGAACCTCATTCTGTAAACACAGGCAGCAGTTGTACTTAATTTCTCTCCTCTATCCTTCCCAATCTCCCTTCAGCTCTCTCCTTCTTAGCCACTAACTGAGAACTGAGCAGGAATGAAGCACCCACATAAATATGTGGATGGGATACCTGAAGATATGTGTTAGGGAAAGGAGATAATCTTGATCAGAGAGTAAATAGTGTGCATTGAATACTTGCCAGTTATGTAAAGGTATCTATGTATTAAAAATTAATGCAGAAGACTGAAAGCAGGATAAGAGGCCTTATTTTGGTTGAATGTTCTCTATTTTTAAGAATTCTTAAAAATAATTATTTTATCCATGACATCAAAATGAAATGGTGAAGTGTTCAGTTTGATTACTAACCCTTCAGAGGCGACCTGTTAACCATATATCACCAGTGTGGGATATTTCTGCTCTTGGATGATTCCCAGTGGCAGGCACAGTATGTTCCAGAGCAACCTCTGCAACCCCACAGATGAACCAGAGCTACTCAGGCAGAGCAGCACTCAGAGCTGGAAAATATACCTGCATTTTGTAATAGCTGTGGGTCATGCCTCTGTCGTCTGCACTGGTGTTTGTATGGCACAGGGAAGACAGGTGCCATAAACACAGTTCATGGAAAGAAGGCTGCAGCCCAGCTCAGAGACCCCAGCAGAGATGCACAATCTGAGGGATCAGTTCTCAAGTCTTTGATGGTGAGTGAGAAAACCATCAAAGTCAGAGAGTCCTGCCCTGGTTAACAGATACTGAGTAAACAGAGTAAAAAAAAATTAGCAGGCTAAGCTTGTTTTGTTATCGGCTCAAACCTGATACACAAGAGGGATTTAGGCCAAGTTTGGCCAGGCATTCAAGACATGCTTGAACTTAAAGACGTGTATTGTCCTGTCAGAAGAAGGCACACTATCACTCTTGAATTAAGGTGAATGCTTCAGTATCCCAGAGAATAGGGAAAGTAATCTCAACTACCTCTCTGTGGGAGCCACGATTGAGTTTGCCACATGAATGAGAGTGTTCATGGTAGTTATTTGCAGAACATGAACTTTGCTCTTTTGAGGGAGGTGATAATAACTGGAATTATAACAGCTCAGAAGCAGATCCTAATATTTTGCAGCTCAGGCTGATCATTCTAATTGTTATTGATTAATAATGAATATTGTGCCTTTGTATCCAAGAGAGACAGGAGAAAAAGGCTCACATTTTTTTCTTCAGGGATGCGTGATCTGCTGCCCCACAATATGCAACTCCTCCAGTACATGGTTACAGGGTAAGGAAAATCAAAAGACATTCTTTTTATTAGCTAGCAGTAATGACCTTTTATTTTTGATTATTTGTGCATTAACACCATGGAATGGAGATGTGCTATGTAAGGAAGTTATTCTTTGCTAATTTGAAGCTTTTAAAATACACGGCGCACTATCTATTATGTATCATGCATTACAATTACAACAACAGTTTAATTAATCACCAGCACCCTGTTTTGTATCAGTCTGCTGCTGAATTCTGGGTAATGGTGTTGTTTACCATTTAGCAAGTAGCAACATTTCACTCTGTTTCACTACATTAAACTGCTCAAATAAAGCAAACGGATATTGGAAAGAGTTGGCCATCTGCCTTTATTTTCCTTTACTTTTGTTAAGGAAAGAGAAAAAAAAATAAACCCCTCCACAGCCTCTGAAAGGAGAAAGAGCACAGCCATGAAACTGATAGTGACAAAAACCACCCTTTTTTATCAGGTCAAAATCTCATCTAAATGCAGTTCTGATGAATGGTAAAAAGCTTGCTTTGTGGATTTGGAGTGGGTCTCAAGACCAGCAATGAAGTCTAATGATTATTTAATGGTGCCGCACTTGAAGCAGGATTATGTGAGACTCTCTTCCCCGTTAAGAGTTTGATGAATAGGTTTTGTGACAGCCATTTAGGAATAAACAAGAATTCATCAGTCTGCATAAGAAGAAGCCAGTTTATAGATTAAGTTTCTTGAGGTAATTCATGAGGTCAGTCCCATTTAGATGTAGACTATTAGGGCTCAGCTTTTGAGAGCGGCCATACAAGGGAGTTACTCCAAATGGACCTCTCTAATACAAAGCCCTCTTTCAGAGGGAAGCCTGAAATTTTTATGACCCTGCTGCTAGGAAGCACATCAACTTGTCACTGTGAAGATCTGCTGGGGCAAGACCTCATCACTCTATTAAAGAGCTCTGTGACCCTATTGATTTGAAGTATTTAAAGCAGGGGTGAAGTTCAAAGCAATTTCTTTTCTATACTATTACTCAGCCTCTCTGTGTCTTGGCTCTAAAACATCTGCTGTCAGTTCCTCTCTGGTGTCTGACTCTGGAATCTGTCACTGGAGAACAGAGTAGTTTTATTTGGAATAAATTGGATTCCTTTTCAGTTTTCAGCATTTCGTATTGTGATCAATGGTTTACACTCCTTCATGTGCCAGGAGACTTAACAGCCACTGTACCCTTTCATGTCTCCTCATGACTCAGCCAGGGCCTGCTCCCGAGGCTCTGTAATCAAGTCTTTCCATTCTAACAGGTTAGCTGCCACCAGTATTTCTAATTGGCCAATCAATAAAAATAATAAACTTTTACATTTGGAAGAAAGAAAAAATGGGGAGCGAGGAAGTGGCAAAAAGTCCCAAAATGCCATTTTGGAAACAAAACCTCAACAGGATCTTTTATGTTTATTTGTTTGGAGGAAAAAAAAAAAAAAGACACTGAGTAAGCAAGTACATTATTTTTAAATGTCAGCAAGTAAACACTGTATCTGGCTCTTGGAGGAGCTTCTTCAGAACTGTGCTGGCTCCTCTGCTTCTCTGCACAAGCTGGAGGCACCAGGGTGCCTTCTCAATGCTTAATAATACATCAGATTGGGTGTATTTATTAAAGTTGTGGTTTCTGTCACCAGACTAGTTATTAAAGGCTGTGGAGAGGACAAGATAAATATTCAGTTTTATGAAGTCGGACAAAACAACTGAGATAAAGGAATGAGCAATGGTATGGAAATGGTAATGAAATGGTTACAAAAATATTTAAGATAATGATGCATAACAACAGAGAGAAATTAGGTAGGGAAGATAATTATGTACAGGATTACACAGAGCAAACCTATCTGTTATCTTCATCAAGGGAACTAACCTCTGATGTGGTGAAAAATGCACTTTCTCTCAGGGGTTGCTTTGTCAAATAGCTATCATGTTCATATGCTACCTGTAATATTTAGACACATTTTATCACATATTCTAACAAATGGCCTAATATAACTAAGATAAAAAGGGACATATTTTGCCAGACAGAAATGAAGCCATTGTTTTCAGCTGATTTGTACTGATTTACATCGCCTACGACTCTGCCCCATAATGTGTTTCATCATTTTATTAGTGCTGTCATTTTACACAAAACTCCTTTTAAAACTGAAAGTGTTTCTGGGGGGAATGAATTATGTTTATTGCAAGATGGGAACTGCAGGGTTTATTCAGCAGTATCTTTAAGAATCTAGAAGTCTGAAGACAGATGTACCTATTGCTTGTCAATCAAAATACATGTCCTTTGCAGCATTGTATTTTCTTTAGTCAGCAAGGAAATCATGTTACTGCTGTCTAAGGTCAACAGTAAATGCACTGGTAGGATCCCTGACTGAGAATTTTCAATAAAGGCAGCACCAAAGATGAGGAAGGAAGATAATAGTTCGTATTGTGCTCCTATAAGGGAAGGGGTGATAAACAAAATTCTAAACCATTCCTTCTATTTTTCCTTTTTTAAAAAATGGAACTGGAAGGAGTCACTGGCAACAGAGTGCTATAACAAGCTGATATCATCTTGAGTTCATGATGCTGAATATGTTGGCATTTACGGCGCATTCTCCCAGGGCACATTTCAAAATGAAACTGAAACTTGATGGACCAACTGTACTCCATTAAAAAAAATTATAAAAAGCCTTTTTTTTTTCCCCCCAGACTAAGGAAGTGGAGAGCTTCAAACACTGTTTTCTGCCATGTAAATCTACATGTTGGAGGTCAGTCCAAAGGCAACAAATCAAAGTGGTTTTTTCTCATCTTTTATTTTAGGCTATGAATGATGCAAGAATTTATAGAGCATGCAAATTTATTACCGTGTTAATAGGCCCCCCTGTTTATATCTGGCAACATATGTTATATCCAGAATCACTAGGAAGCAGCAGCATTTTTAGGGATGGAGGGGGAGGCAATTAAAGAATTAGGCCTAATTACCGTGAAAAATCTCTGGAAGAAACATACAGAAGCTCTGTGCAGAAGAAACACAAAGAGAAGGCAGGGAAATATTCTTTAGCATGACCGCAGTGGTAAACTGTAACTCTAACCCATGCTTTCATAACCAAAAAGCAAACACAATCTGAACTCAATAGCGCTTCTCATATAATTAAATGAAACAGAGAAAGAATATGTGTCTGTGTAAGAAATTTTCTTTCTCTCTTGGGATCTTCATGGGCATTTTCCTCCTAACAGCTGAGCATGTACTGAACCAAATACTCACTAGACAGCAACACAGCAGCTTGTTTAACATCATCTTTAGCCCCAGGATGGTGGCAGAACCACTTGGCAGTCAATGGTAAAGGGACAAGAGAAGAAAAGTAGAAATGGTTGCAGGAGAGGTGTTTCACCAAGGAAGTTATCCAGAGGCACTCCCAAAGATCCCAGGCTGCATGACAGCAGTTTGATAGAAAATGTAGAAAATGTCTCATTTAAAATGTTCCTAGCAGACATGTAAAACCAGACTGGTAAATTGTTTACCTTTTGGCAAACAAAGAAGCCAATTAATTGAAATCTGTGACTCTCACAAGAGAAGAAAAATTGTTTGGGGAAAAAGTGGATACATGTCCCACCTCTTTATGCTTCTGCTCTTCAGTGAGCCAGGTTCACAGCCAAACCTGCATCCACCATGTCCTCTCCTGAAAAGAAAGTGAGATATAAGTTGCTGTGAGAAGTGAAGTGCAAGGATGAGGTAGCCAAAGGGCTGAAGGTACAAGGCATCACAGTGAAACTTCATAATCAAAATCTTAGGAAATTAAATTTCTTTGGGAAAAAAATCCAACAACTTTTCATGGGGAAACATTATAACCAGCTCTACAATTTTCTGCTCCTATAACAAGATGGAGATGTGTTGCAGGAAGCAGGGTGGCATCAGACTGTAGGACCGAGCACAAATACTGGGCTTTTAGCACCAGCTGCTGTGACCAGAAAGCAGGCCACTGGAAGAGCCTTGCTGCCATGGAAAAAATGTGTGGGGGCAACAGGCCTAAGCTTTGCTAAAAGTATTCAGTAATTCAGTAACTCTTCAAATACAGAAATTGCTGTCTGAATTTAACTTTTGTAAAGCTATGTATGACAGTGGGGGTCTACCAGGGAAGAATTTTTCCGGGTGTGGTTAGGTCTATGTGTCTCCACAGGATTATCCTGAACCCACCAAGATGGGCAGGTAGATACCAGGTATGTCACCCTTACTTCAGCAAGGACTGCACCTGTCAGAATGAATTCATGGCTTGGCTTCTTAAATTGTTTTATATCCTAAATATTGATCTCCTTTATCTATGCATTGCCATATCCATCTTTGTCTTTAATCATTCTTCCTCTACAGGTGAGTTATCATTTTTCCAATGCATGTGTATTATGAGCTTTACCACCAACAGAGATAATATCTCCCCATTCTAGGTTTTTCAGTGTGAGTCCTTCCCATGCTGAAGTATTATTAATCATGTTGTCATCACTTAAATAAATAATAATCAGCAACAATTATTTCTATTTTCACAAAGCCACTAAAATAATAAAAAGCAAATCTGATATTAATTATTAATAAATATGAAGGGGACACGTGTTAGGATTTAATTTCTATTTTTCATCTGTATTACAGTGTCATCTAGAGGTGCTGGATAAGAAGAGGGTATGTCTGGTTTAGGTACTGCAGAAACTCCAGCTTACCTTAGCATGTCAAAGAAGAAGGTATGAAGGGAAGAGAAAGAACTAGAACTAGAAATCACTGCTGTTCAGCTCCCATGGTCATGCAGAAATGTAGCCTGGCAAGAGAAGGACTCGTTCAGACTCACCCGACCCTATCATTCCTTCTATTCTTCTGGATCAGCCCAGCCAGAGCACAGAGGACACAAACCTCTGTCCCCAGCCCAGCTGGACCACTAAGCAGCCACCCTGCTTACAGCTCTGGGGCATCTCTCCCCCACCACATTTACAGTGTGGCCTTGTCTCATCCATTTTGAAGATGTGTCTTTTCCCTCTCTTGTTCCTTTGCATCCCAGGAACCAAGCTATACAGTGGAGAAGACAAACCTCCCCTTAGCACAGGACAAGTAGTTTTCCATCTGGTTTCTTGCAGATGTGAAGTTTTTGCAGCTGCCACATGTCTGTACCTGTTTCTGCATTTGCTTTTCTTCCTTTCTTTGCTAGTGATTTTTAAACCTATTTGCCACATTCAGCTGCATTTGGCAGAGAGGCTGAGGTCTAAAAAAATTACATTTCTATAAGACTTTTGAAGAAGAAACTTCACGCTAACTTTACTCAGGAGGCAGCTGAGTGTGCCTTCAGCTCCGGGTTTGCGAGACACATGTGATTTGCCCAGCCCAACATGTAAGGGGCAAACAAATGAGAGGAAAGAGAGGAATGCAGTGCACTAGAGTGGTTTAAGTAGAGTTGTGGAGGGTTTAGGGGGTGCAAATGTCTGGGCAACCATCTCCTTTCGTCCTGCTACTCAGAGAGTGATTTGTTTTATGGAGGACCAATATGACTTGTATGTGTTATGTCCAGATGCAACTAGATACCTTACAAGTCACTGTTGTAAAAAGATACAAATGAAAATGAGAGGAAATGCAGCCTCTGAACTTCTGAGAGAGCTCCTGCACCTGTCCATCCACTGTAGAAGCAGAAGATGATGCAGAACCAATGTCTTCAGACTGATCTTCGGCAGCTGGAGCAGTGCCTGGGAACAGCAAATGACTTTAGCCTTTGGTGATGTCCAGTGAGTGTGATGTAGAGGGCAGAGCCCAGATTCTGCTCGCTTAATCAGAGACAGAAAAGGTCTGCTGCATGGCCAGTTCCCCTGGCACAAGGTGAGAGTTCTCCAAGATGCTCTTGTGTAATCTAAGCCTGTAGGGCTCATTTGTCAACCTGCGCTGTGATCACTGATGGATCCAGGAACATTTATTTCTCTTTGGTGCTGTAAACACTTGAATGATACAGAAAATGCACAAACAGCTCATTAGAAACCTGGACTACTTCTTCCAAAGGCATGGAAATGTCACTGTTTCAGGTTTGCCCCATCTGTGGTTCCTGTGGTTTGAAAGAACTGGTGCCTCTGTAGAAGGAGAACAAGCTGCTGCAGCATTGGTGTCCCAGCAGAAATGAGCCAACATGCCACAGGCATGTACTGAGTTGTGCTCTGTGATCCACAATAGGTTGATTGGCCTTAAAGGTCTGGGTTGTCTGGGCTGGATTTTTGCCACGAAAGTCCCAGGCTAGATTGTATTGCCAGAATTTGCAGGTGTTTTGCACTTCAGAACTGTCTTTTCCAAACACAAGAGGAAGATGGCAGAATCCTTTCCCATTTTTGGACAGATGCAGGAACGTTTGCACCATACACATTATCTTGCTGGAAAAGAGACTGGAAATTCACTGGCATGGCAGTGCAGATTAAAATGTTATCACATTTACTGCACAGCATTTCCAGATGTATTCAGAGGGCATTTCTGTGGGCAACAGACGGTGAAGTCAGAGCCAGTCTGAGGAAGAGAGTAGCAGAGACAAATCCTTGGGATGATTTGGAATAGCATTTGCAGACAAGACAAATGAATGCCCCGCAGCTGGACAAGCTGTTGTAAGTCCCAACAATGTACCTCACTTTTTTTTTTCTCTTCACAATATTCTTACAAGATGGGAAAATTAAAGGCAAAATAAAGACTTCTCTTCTCTTCTCTGTACAGTAATACAATATAATGTGATAAATTCTGTTCTCAATAAGCACAATTCCATACTGAGGATTATTCAGCAAAATCTTCACAAATACAACCTTAATATAAACCTTAAAACTTTGCACTTATTTGCATGATAGCATGTAGTACCTCACCTTTCCTGAAGTGTTATGCTTAGTACTATTTGTTTGCACTGAGCATTATCACTACATATGGCTCCACTTCACACACGTGATAATAAATACTGAATAAATCACAGATACCAGTCACAGATTTGTGTGGACAAATTTTTTATTTTAGGAAAACCAGAAGGTGACTAAATTGCCTTTCATTTGATAGAATTTTGTTTGTTAAGCATGGAGAAACTTCCTTTTGAGCAATTATTGCCATAGCCAGACATGTTTTCAGCCTGAGAAAGCTGCACTTAGCACTCAGTTACAGGGCTTGAAATCTTCCTTTTGAGGGAGAATGAGAGTTTTCAGCAATAACATGAATGTTAATTTGTTGGTTTAAGCCCCATATCTATTTATTTTTACTGATATTTACAAATTCATTGCTCTACTTCTTCAGCTCTTCTGCCTTTTCAGCTCCATCCCATTCACTTGACTACTGTGCCTAAAGCCACCCCAACACTTCACTGCAGCTATGCACTATACTGCACATAGTCCCTCTACACTGTACTGCATCAGTTTTTAATGGGGGAAATCTTACAAGTAATACTTTCCCTCTACTTCCTTCCTCTTCTTTTCCTTTGACAATATACGCAGGCTCTTCTTTTACCTACAGTTCTCCTTCAAACCTTCCACTTGATGTAAAAACTGTATCCCCTCACCTGCTCTCCATTACATATGCTATCCATCATATCCTTCATTTTCTCGTGAGAACTTAAACTTTCCATCTGGTGCCTCTTTGGTCTCTCCCATCTTTCATGTTTATAGGATAATAATATTTTTCTCTCTTTTACTAAAACCACCCATATTTGCCTCCTTCACCACTACTCCATTTATCTATCTCTAAACTTATTTAACGCACAATGTGCCACTGCTCTCCAGAGAGCCTCTCCTCCATTGTCAAAGTCATTTCTCTTCACTGGCTTATACCATCTGGTCTTGGTGAATTGTTCCCACTGAAAATCTTCAACAATGTTTTCCAAACGACTCTCACCCTCTTTGTCCCACTTTTGTGAATGAAACCTTTTCCAGAATAATGTGTCCACACTCAGAAATTTCCTGAAACCATGTGTCCTTCTTTAGTGCAGTGGGGCTTGAGCTGGTAAAGCCTGCCAGCAAAGATAGTGAAGATTTATACGTGGTGGCCTTAAAGATCGTGAAATATTTTCTTTTTTAATTTCCTCAATTCTGTTCATACAACATACTCTTTAGAAGTTCTGTGTTATTGTCCTTCCAGGTTTCAGAGCAGCAGAGGCAAGTGATGAGTCACACTCAGGCCACCTTTCCTTCTCTTTTTCCTCTAAACTCACTTCTCTTTCTTTGCCTTTCTATTCAGAGCTCCTACCATCTGTGCAAATTATAGGTCTAACTGTTACTGTGATGCATCCTTGTGAGGAGTCATGATCAAGGAAGGTACAACATGGGTTTTAATTTCCCCTGTCCCAAGTCCTCCTCATGGCCTTCTGTCTCTATCCCATCAGTCATCTACATTCATAATCCAATGTTTGGCTCACCTTTCTTCCAGACACCAACATCTGGGCTATATTTAAGGTCTACAGAGTCTCCCTGTAGAACATCCTTCAGACAGAGGGATCCTAACAAATTTCTAAAGCTGTTGCCCAAATAATGATAAAGATTTTGACATTTTCACTGGACTTGAGAATAAAATACTATACTATAGTATATAATACTATATTTATATATATAATATACTATATAACTTATATAATACTATATTAAGCCAAAATGCTCCTGTAAGATGATCAACCCCCCCCACCGCCCTGAAAACATCACCTCACTCTCTGCATCTCCCCTTCTGATCTTGAGTAATGCCATTCTGCATTGTACACTTGCTAAGGTGTCAAACAGGAGAATCCAAAACTTTTATGATGTCAGAGATGGTGATGTTTTGGGATGCAGAGGAAGGTGAGGGCTATCTCTCTGGTACATACTACATTGTTCTCCTTCCAAATCTTGTAATGCTTCTACCAAAAATATCCTCATGATAAGAAGGTCCTGGGTCTAAATTCACTAAAGACCTTCATTACTGTTTTAAGGACTTAAATGCAAAATGGGGATCCTTAAAAATATCTTCTTAACCCTAGAAGATCTAGCATTGCCCAGAATTTTGAGTGTGCTCCATAAAGCTATTCCACAGGCGTCTGGGAAAGTCTCCCCTATGGGGGATATACAGACCACATCTTATCAGAGCAGAGCTGAGCAGCGTGGGGTGTGCTTTATACCAGAGTTCATGGGGATGCTCCCACCTGTTGGACCTGCAAAGCCTGAAGGGCTGTGACCAGCAAAAAGATAAACCAAAATAAAAGCTGGTGGTAGTTTATTTTCCTTGAACCAAAAACCACAGTCAATGACCTTAGGATGCAGAAGACCCAGGGTCAAAGTTGCGCTTCACCTGAGATAATCTAGGTAAACTAACTTTTCTTCTGTAAGAATTTAAACTTTGTTCATCTAGGACCAAATGAATATTTGGTAGGGTCATGTAGTTTAACAGTTTTAACAGGAAAATCTAAGGAAGTGCCTCTCTGGGTTACCATATGGCTTAACAACTTGGGAAGCACCTTATGCTTTAAGTCTGGAAAAGGCACATGACTATAGATGCCTAACAATTCAAGCGAGGCTGGAAATAGGTGGTGACTTCCAAACTAAATTTTTCACCACATCAGCAAATACGAAGTTCATGTGAGGCTATATGTTTCACCTTTAGAGTGGTTTTAATAAAGAATTAATTTAAATTGGAGTTCAGACACAGAGGTCAATGGGAGTATATGCACAGGTATAGAAAGGAGAAATATTTAATCCCACATTACTATTGTAAGGCTAATAATAACATGAAGGGCTGAGGTAAAAAGCTCCATAACAAGTAAGGCACTAGGCCTAGAGGTGCTGTGACTGGTATTGGCCTTTTTGCCCATCTCTCTGAGCTTACCATTCCTAAAGCACCTTTGCTCTCATAGGTGGTGTTTGAAGCCAAAAGGGCTTCCTGGTGGAACCACAGCTGCTCATATAGTTTCACTAGAGTAAATTCAATTAATTGTGTCCCATTTCTGTTTCTATACTGTCTATAAATGATCTATGAGGCTCTTCAATGTTCTTGCTATGTGTGGGGTTTGTGGGATAGTAATTTTAAATTAATGCTTGGCTTGGAGATGATTTCCCAGTACTCAAGAGCAACATTTTCATTCTTTCATATCTGGTCTGTTCTAGTTGAGCAGGGAGCTGTGGGAAGGGTTTCTGTTTCCTGACTGGGTGAGCTGAACCTTTGAGTAGGCTTTTTTTAGCCTACGTTACTCTTGCCATGGATGAATTAGAAGTTCATGTGCAAGATACAGTCTTTACTCAATGTGTGTGTCATTTTTAGACAAGAGTTTCTTCCACTAAAATCACTGTCAAGAGTATCTGCAGAAAAAGAAATACAGAAGAATTGCAGTGAAGTTGTTTTTTAAAACATTTCAAAAAATTACTACATTTTTCACTCTACACTCTTAAAAGACAGTTTTATCATGTTCCTGGTATTGTGACCAGCATTACCCTGCTACAGCAGAAGCATCAAAAGCAGTGGCAGAGATGCACACAGAGGAAGCACTGGTGACAGCAACAGACAAACTTCAATGTTTAACTCAGACCTTAATTTTAAAGTGGCTTTTTACTTAGTGAAAAAGTGCATCTTATGGAGACAGTGTTTTTACATAAACATTTGCAATGTTTATCCTACATTCATTTCTGTAAAGGGCCTAATAATATCAGAGGTTTAAATACTGAACTTTTATATTTGTGTACTGTAGCTATTGCTAATACTATATTTAATCAGTGACAAAAAGTATTTTTACACTTATTTCACAAGGATTCTTTTAACTTCTCTCTCTGTAGGCTGGTTCTCTTCTGAGCATCTTTGTATCTACTGTTACACTTCATATTGTGAATGTCTTTTTGTATCAAGTTGCCTTCATTTACTGCATTTTCTTTACATTGCAGCACTGTCTCGAATGATGTGAATTGGCTTGTTTATACATTAAACCAAGCTGTATGATGAGCTCTAGAAGAGCATTTAATGCCACTAATAGGCTTTCAGTCCACACAACCAGACTAATCTAGGGCAAAACACCTGAAAGATGTATACAATGGACACAGATTGAGCGCCATCAATTTCTCTCCACAAGCCCTACCACTCTGAGCTACACTTGTTAGTGAGTGGGAAGAGCCCAAGAGCGAGTCAGGTGCCTCTGGGGGGCAGAAACACATGAGTAAAGAGATTAAATTAGATGAAACACACAGGTGATGTCACATTCAGACTTATTTGTGACGAAAACACTGTGTACTGTTTAAATTGATAGATATCAATAGGTTTGAATATGGAGGTTCCGTGATGTGCCTAGGACCACTAGAGCAGAACAGCTGTGGAAGAACACAGATATGCCCAAACCACTCCCTGCTGAGAATGTGCAGGTTAACTCCTCTTACACATGCTGTGGAAAATAAGCTCAGCCATTTGAAGGGTTTGGCCAATGCTTACAAAATATTTTACAGGTATGTGTTAATATTTCTCACTAGTTGTTTTGTATGCTCAGCTCTCTGTCCTGGGAAGTCTGAGTTTATTAGACATCCATTATAATTGACACATTGTTGAAGTAGGGGTGAATAGATGCATTAGACAGATGATCTTAATTGGCTTTCATCCAAAAGAATTAAAATAAAAAGACAGCTGAATTTCATTCACATTTTCAATTAGTAAAACTTCCTTTCATTATTATAATGCCTGCTGAAACAGCAGCCACATCAGGGTGACAAATCCCGTTATCATGCTTTCTGCAATTGTCTTCCAAAAAGGCGTCTATTGAAAGCATTGTCTGAGCGTGTGTATAATGCTGACAATCAAGCTCCACTCAGAAGGCTGGGGGAGGGTGTCTGACTGTGATCTATAGAGAAATGCATTTCTTTCCCGTGCTGCTGGTTCCTCAGTGCCGCGTGCTTGCGCTGGGGCAATGTGCACTGACAGGCTATGCGTACTAACAAGATCAATCATTGAGCATTAGTGGAATTCTCATGCTTTCCACCTATTTTTCTTCCCTTTCTTTATTGAGCATGATCCTCTGCAGGTGTTATTTGTTTGTCAGGCTGTTACATAGCAAATGTGGAAATAATTTTTTTTTAGAGAGTAGATAACAGCTGAACTCATATTGCAGACAATGGTTTCACACTGAAGTACTAATCGACAAGAATGTGAAAATAATTCTTTAGGCGTTAGAGGAAGAAATAAATGGCTTCTTGGAGCTGGGGAGCAAACAAAGGGGCATTAGGAGGCTGATTTTTTAAATCCTTTTTGAGTGGCTAACCAACCTAATGCACTTGTAATAGCATTCCAGGTTCTTAGCCTAGCTAACTCACCTAACTTAACCAGAAAAAATTATGTTATTTATTTGTTCCATATGTGACACTGAAGAGAAACATGTGGATAGCCCACAAAATCAGTTCATCTGGGACTGGTCTTATCCAGTTTCCTTTTGCTGAGTTATATGCCAAGAGGCAAATGCATTGCCTTAGGGTTGTTTTCCTTTTATTTATTTAATTATTTACTTACTGAGTAGTTTCAACTTACATAATTTCCTACATGATCTAACTTTTGATGTCCATGTTCCCTTATATCATCCCACCTGAAACTACACATATGGATCACAACTGTCACATTAGGGGTTGGTGTTCAGTTTTCCACATACAGAAGCTGGAATCCATTAGTGTCAAGCATCCTAACAAGATATAGTTGGTCAATGCCATAAATCCAGTTAACAGACTGCATACTTGGCACTCTGATGCCACAGGATTCCTGCAAATCACACCCCTTTCACAGATGAGGGGCATTTTCAAATTAATGTGATCTATACTTTTTATTTTTTCAGATTTTTTTCTTTGTCTCATGTGCCCGTAAAAGTCCAGTAAAACTGGGCCCTGACAGCCTCGGAGAGTTCCTCACTCCTGGCCCTCAGTTTAGTTTTTCACTTTTTCCTCTGGCTGTCCATCTCTGAAGGATTAATTAAGCGTTAATTTAATGTCTGTCAGCATTTCTATTAAGTAAAACCAAGACAATTTTGCTCTCGGTCAGGTTTCTGGTAAGGAAGAAAATGTGTTTATTTTTTAATGACATACTAAAGCTCCTGAAGTTTCTGTAAAGCATTCTTTATAAAGGGTGACGTGAAAAGAACCCAAAAGAATAAAACAAAACCTAAACTAAAACCACTAAGGAATAATGATGAAAAGGGAAGAACGCAAATAATTTCTCATCCTTCCTACTAGAAATGCATTTTATAGCTAATGCATTTAATGAGTCAACATTGACTTATATTGCCTGAAAGCTCGCTGAATTATTGAGTATCTGTGGTATGGATTATATGGAAAAAATAGTTTGAAATGGCTTTTTCCTCTATGAAAATTTAATTTTATTTATATTCAGCTGCAGTTATTTTCTGAGTTTGTTATTAGATGAGTTCATCTTTCCTGTATATTTTAAAGAGCTAATGCAATTTAGTAAAAAATAGACTTTTACAGAAGCTTTAGAAGCTCTGCGGTTTGAAAAACACCTGAGGAAATCTTAACTGAAAGAAGGACAAAAGAATAAATCAACAACAACAGCATTTCTCTGAGACATATGTCTACTAATTTACCCCCAATAAAGCGTCTGTCATATACTGGGCTTTTTTTCAGATGGATAAATATTGACTTGGTTTGATTTTTTTTGCGTCCTCTAAATAAATAATAACAATCTCAATATTTAATTTTTTCCCTTGGGTAATAGGAGGGCATGCTGCTGGTGAAGAGAGATGAAGAAGGAACTGCTCCAGGCACAGGTATAGTTCATCCTTCACTGTGGACCTGTTTACTATATTTTCAACTTCCAGTCTTGGGTGGTAGATTGATTTGGCAGAGATTAGATAGGAGATAGAAAGGAAAGCTGTCTTGTTAACCATTCCCATATGATGATTTAACACTGACTTGGCATTATTCTTTAGTGCCCTGCAAGAAGACAGTTTTCCAAAAGAAATTGTATCTGCAGCTCGTGTGCAGAGCTTTCTGATAGCTCTGCTTTGCAGACATTCCTCTGAAAACCTGGCCATGGATGACATACCAGTGGGAGCCATATTAGCAATATCATGCTTGTCAAACACAGCTTTGAGAAATATTATTTATTGGGCTGTCTGGTAAACAAACCCATTTTGCAAAAAACTTTCAATTTTCAGAATGTGATTTTGGTCACATCAGAATGAAAATGTTAGCTGTCAAACTTTTTTGAATTTTTGAGGAGGGAAATAAAGATCTTGGGGACTAGCCAGGATTGCTGGGATGCATGGAAATGCCAGAACTCAGTCTGTTCCTTCTGAGTCTGCAAAACATTCTTGATTCAGCAAAAAAGAAATATTTTCTCATGAAAACACATGTCATCAACAGTTTTTCTACCATCCTCAGTGATTAGCCATCTAACTGGTTGTCCATGCAGCCTGATGAGGTAACCTCTGTGCCATGCACTGTGGTTCTCCGCAGTTCCTGGCTGGTTAGTTAAACCTCTCATCTTTGTTACTGCTGATTCATCTGGTGCTTCCTAAGTGAGCAAGAGTTATTAAACAATATGATTTGCCACCACAGTAAAATACATGACCTTTCTTTGACCATGCTGTGTCCCAAGCTGCATATGCCTCGTGGTGGGCAAAGCAGAAGATTCTGGCTCTTGAGTGCAGCCCTCAAAATCATAACACATATGTTAATATGTTAACCACTCTCTATGGAAAGAGCAGGTTTCACTGGACCACGACTTAAATTAATGAACATCGGAGCGGAAAAACTCTATGTGTCTGATTACTTGGTCTCCATCTTTCAAACCATGTTCTTATCCTCTGAAATCAGATTCTGAAAATAAATACTCATTTGTTTGACCTTCATATTCTTAAGTTGGTGAAGCTGCTCTCATCCATCAAACTAGTCCAGTGCACTTTGCAGAATAAAGGCCTTACGTTGTAAATTCTTCTCTAAAACATCTTTCCTTTTGTTCAGTGATTACATATTGAAGAGATAATTCCCTTTCTGAGAGTATGACACAGTGGAGCCTTAATTCCTCTGGTCATTACCACAGCGCAAATAACCAGCCAGCAGCAGCGAAGGCCCGGAGTTGCTGCTGGCATAATTAAAAAATCATATACATAAGAAGTGATGACAGAAAGGGCACAGTCAGAGCATAAGGGAAATATTAAAAAACCCAAATTTTCATTAGCAGGAATTAATTTGCACGGTCTTGCCAGGCCTACTGCACATGCTTAGGAGTTGTGTAAATAAATATCGCTGTCCTTCTGCTGTAGCTGTGAAGCTTGGTATAATTTAGGGATGAGCCTGTGGCTATGGGAAGCACTGGGAAGGGATCCCATGTGCTCTGCTCCCCAGCCTGTGCTCTGAGCACCACAGCATGCTGCCTCCCAATAAAGCATGAAATGAGACTGTCAGACAGCCTGGCATGGCAGTGTGTGAAGGGGGATATCCTAGCTCAGGGCACAGTGATCAGCCAGCACATATGATAGAAAAAATCTCCAGAAAGGAAGAAAAGTGCATCCAAGTAGGCAGCTGTGTCTTATATGCCACACTCAGCACCACAGAATCAAAGGATGGTTTGGGTTGGTCATGTAGATTCCAACCCCAGTGCCGTGAGCAGGGACACCCTGCAGCAGACTGGGTTGATCAAAGCCCCGTCCAACCTGGTCTTGCACACTTTAAAATACCTTCTCTGAGGAAGGGTTAAAATTCAATCCTTCAACAAAATGCTTTCTTCATAGGCAGTAGAAGGAGCTTGTGCACAAGCCTGTGAGGGTAACATACGCTGCACTTTATTTCCACAAGGCCCCTATGAAGGTATAGGCAGATATCAAGTCCCAGTCTCTCTGCACCTTTTGGAGAGGTGGTTGGACTAAAGGCTCCTGAGGTGCTAGCTGTGCAGACACCCCTCAAGGTCTAATGGCACCTTTGGTCTGAAGACCTTAATGTGGAAAAGCATCTACAGTGTTTCACAGATAAAGGTCTAGACTAGAAACGGAAAGCCTCTCTTCAAAGGAATACTGTAATTCTGGGACAGTGTTCACTAGTTTAGCTGGTTTTCTTTGCTTCAGGTTGTGACTGCCCATAATCATGTCTTACTTTTCTCTCCTTTTGGCTGAACTTTAAATGGAGAATGGCACTATATACATGACACAATAAACGTGCTCCTATACCAATACCACGTGCTGAAGGATGCTCTGAGTCATTCTGAGGTTTCCTAAAATTGCACAGTGAACAAAATCTGACATATAATTTTATACTGCATTTTTACAATATTGCTGGTTTAGGAGAAATACAGTTAAAATATTTTCAAGCAAATAATCCTCACTTAAGAATTTTTTTTTTTTTTTTTTAATTAAGACACTGTTTCACACACGAGTAGAGCAGTCCTGTTGAATACAATGTTACATCCTCAGGACTCAATTTTGGGTTGCCAATGCTGCGTTTCTTGTTTTTCTCCTTTCCACAAACCAGCATACAAGCCTTGGTGGAAAAGCAAAATTTGCTGCTCTCAACCAGCCCTTGCTGCTCACAAACAGCATCAGTTGGGGAAAAGCCTCACACTGACCCACCATGCTGAAGCACCAATTTGAGAGAGATAGAAGAATTATAAATACAAATCCATCTGGGTCACTGAAAGTGTCCGAATGTCTCTTGCTTTTAAGACTATCTTGGATTGTACTTTAAGGTAGGCAATCATTTCTAAATTCTGTGTAAACATAAATTTGATTTTCTAAAATATTGAACTATATATTTTTGTTTGCATTTTCAAATTAATTTTCCCCCTCACCTCAATTTCTTACTACACATATTTTCTTTCAAAAATAAAACACCAAAGTAATTGCAGTGCTTTAGAAACACTCAAAGAGATGCTCTTTGATATAGCAGAAAATACAAACCTTAATTCAATATAAACCACATTGCCCAAAAACTCTTTGATCCTGGGACTGACAAAAGTCCACATTTCAAGCATAAATGACAACAGGAAGCCCATTTTACGTCGATACTACAAGGGACTTATAATATAGTAGTTGTTACTAACAGGCACTGTGGTCCACCCTCTGGCAAGGCTCTTTTAGGCCTTGCTACACTCCTAAGATGGTTGCAGTGGTGCCAGTTCACAAAGACATCAGGAATGACAAGCTATTAGTCAGAAGTGGATTCAGCTGATTCTCTATATTAATCGATGTATTAAATGCTGGAGTCATACTGAGCAAAGATAGGGTGCATTGCTGCTTTTGCCCTGGTTTTGTTGTTATCTGGATTAATTTAGGCTAATGTTAAACCCTCTGCATTTCCACTGGGTTCCTTATAGACCATTGATACTTTACTAAAGCACATTTCGTTGTGATACTCTTTTCTAAAGAGCACGATGATGATCTTTTAGTAGCATAACCACTCAAACTGTGTCCACGGTCTAAAAGCAATTTATACAAATCATAATCACTTGAGAATTTTATTCTGAAATTAAGGCTTTAAGAGTTTTGATTAATTCACTAATTTCAAGATTTCTACTTTAAATGCTTGAACAGTGAGCATTAGCACTTTGTCATCCATGGTATATAGAGAATGTGACACTCTGAAATTAATCCACAGTTTAATCTAACACCAGGTAGGAGCAACAGTGATGGAAATTACCTGAGGTCTTACAACATTCAAAGATGATTCATAGTCTAGGATCCCATGAAAGTGCTCTGAAACTTTGCAGTCATCAAATTCAATCCTATCCAAAAAGTAACTAAGTGCACCAGAAATTTACTCTGATCAGACAAACATTAACTTTACTATGCATTATAAGTCCTATAAACATCTAAAAAATGTCACATCCTTCTGTTTCATACTCTCCCCTGACCAGAACCAGATAGCCAAAAGCTAGTGGAAGCTGTTTGGTATCACTCTGTGCCTCCTGTTTCTCTCCTGTCAGAGACAGGTGTCCTTTTGGCCTCGGTCTCCAAAGTTCAGGGAATGTGATGTGAAATGCTGAGGGATACCACAACATGACTGAGGTTTATTATTTGTAATCATCCCAATGGCTGTGAGCATTCCTCACACAGACACTGATCTGCAGGACAAAGAATGCAGTGGAAAGGCCTGCAAGGATATTTCATTGTTGCTCCAGCTGTAGCATGCAGCCCTCCTGCCTAAAAGAGAACTACATGGGAGAAACCTCTCAAGCACTGCAGATGGTCTAGTGGGGCTTTTTCTGGTATGAGAGTACCATGGATGGTATGAGAGTACCATGGATGCCACATGAATACAGCCACATAACATTCATGGCTGACCTGCTGTTAGAGATGAGTTTTGGGGCCAACAGATGAGACAGAACTGTGATGCCTCCTTCCACTTTTCTGCTGTGGCTTTCCCAGGTGTGCATGTCAGGGTTCGTGTTTTGCCTGTCAGAGCACATCCTCACTTGTCACATGGATGGAAAAGGGCCAGGGGTAGAGCTAAACCTCTGCCTCTGCAATCTGTGATTTCAAGAGACACATTTGAAATAACACAAGGACCTACAAAAGCACCCAAGAACTGAGGAAATAAAAGCTGTACAGCACTAGTCATAAAAGACAGCATATGTGGTTTAACTGAATTTGTCTGGAGTCCAATTAAGCAATAAGACACGACAGGGTGTGTCGTATTGCTGGGCCATTAATGCAAGTCTCTGGGGCACTGTGAGGCACATGGCCAAAGTGCAAAGTGCATTAACGGCCCAGTAATACATTCCTCGTCATGTCCCATTGTTTTCAGAGGATAATGTTTGTCTTTTGAAATGAAAGAACCAGGAAAGGTCCTTGAAAAATTCGGAAACCAAAATCAAATTTTCATGTGAGTGTTTAGCAGAACGGAAAACATACGTTTGGAGATGTGGGATGGAAGACTGCTGGCTGCCTGCTTCTTGTTACACTTCAGACATCTCACTCATGGCCAGGTAGGGATCATTTTCTTAACTTCTGACTGAGCACACCTGGCTTTAGGTGAAAAAGCCCCCATTTTAGGTGGAAAATCAAAGGCAATGTATAATGCTGAAAAATTTATAGTACTGAAAAAATAGGTGGAAATATATGAAAGACCATTTTTAAAAAATTTCTTAAATCTCCACATCCAGATAACATGTCAGTATGTGTTTTCAATTTTCTGGCCAAGAAAATCAAGGTATTTGCTATCACTGTATGCAACACTGGAAAGATTGCTGAGGACTCCTGGAAACCTCATCTTAGAGCAATAGTGAAATAGTCTGGTTAGAGTGACATCAAAACTGAGGCAAACTAATGGACCAGAAAATGAGGGGTTCAATCAATACAGATTTAAACGATGATAATAAATAATTATGTCAATCAATATGGTTTCATGGAAAATACATCTTGTCAAATTAATTTAATCATATTTTTTATGAAATTACTATATACATTGGTTAAAGTGCCTGCAATGACTTAATACATTTAGACTGAATCACTTCACCTTAGTACCCCAAGAATATCTTGATTAAAAATTAGCATCATACAACATCAATATTTCAAATATGAAATGTATTCAAAACTGACCATATGATAACACTCAGAAAAATGCTGTTAATGGGCTTTTCTCTCCAACATAGAGGGCTTGCAGTGGCATCCCAAAGATGGTGGGTGTGATAATGCGGTTCAATATTTTTATAAGTAAGCTGGGGGAAATAATGGAAAATTTTAGACAGGTAAATAAAAATTACTGAGGAGAATTAATAAACAAACTATAGAATAAAACAATATAGAGCTCTTAGTTAAAGTGAAATAACTTGAACATCATGTACTTTAATAAAGATGGAGATGCCTAAAATGTCCAGAGAATGCTTCAAATGCTTGCACTCAATCTTCCAGGTACGCACAGAAATGTCTTAGCTAAGTGCCAAGAAGAGAGACAAAATAGAGAAATATTTAAGGCCCCAAGGCAGTCTAATTTATTTGCTCGTACCTAGAGCCTAAGACAGACTTGAACTTCCTTCCTGGCTGCCCACTAAAGGTAGTTTCCTAAAGTGTGCAAGCATGTCCAATGATACTTGCAAAAAGGAGTGGGTGCTTGCAGTTCCTGATACTCTATGAGCACATTTCTACAGAAAATCACCTATTTTTCACATACTGACAACTTTTATTTTCACAACTATTGTGGGCTGGTTTTGAACCATATTATTAACTTCAGTTTTTCTTTTTTTTTTTTCCAGTACTGGCAAAGCAGATTTTGCAGGTACTTTTGTGCTGAGGGCAAAAGGGTAAAATGCAATCAAAGCAAGGTCACTTCTTCCACTGCAAAGCCTTGACATTCTTCTTTATTCTGTGAAAATCATGAATGGGTGCCTTGTATGATAAATCATCTGGTGACGGGTTTTGAATGAAGTCCTACATCCATGTTGGAACATTGCTCTGGCTGGGGTACCAAAGTCACAGCTAAGTCTGGAGAGGAGGCAGGATTTGAAGTGACACACCCAACAGTCTCAAAACAATTAAATACTAAATATTTGTTATTTCTAGCCTTGTAGAAAAAATGAAGATGTCTGTTGAATTCAATCTCCAGTGTCTTCCTCCCATAATTTAACATACATCAACACATTTTTGACTAAAGATTGTCTCTGTGCATCACTTACAGTATAACCTCCATGTGCAGAGGGATCAGTTGAGCAGCCTGCCAGAGCCCAGGATCCTGCAACTCTAGGACCAGATGAAATGTGGATAGTGTCTCTCCCGCTGACTGATGCCCGCTGACTTTACCTCATGCAGGATTGGTTCTTCAAATGCCCTTTGATTTGGTATTGCTTTTGTTTTAAGAGGAGTGCAACACGTAGGTTTTGATTTCAAGCATAGAAGGGTTTTTCTTAGATTACTGACATCTAGCTGTAAGGAAATCAATAAAAAGAAATAGTTCTTACAGTCACATTTAGAGAAACATTCTCACAAGATGTATCTTTCTTTAGTTTTGGCTGTTAAAAGCATTTCATCAGCAGCTCCCTTCTCCATTCCCAAAAAGCCTTGGTTACTCTGTATTGCAGCTTTCTAAGGTCCAATTACCGTCTCTAGTTTTCACTGCAAGGTTTCACTCTCTACAAATGAAATCTGGAAACTAGATTATGACTGAGAAGCAAACATCATTAAGGAGAGAGAAATACTAAAAATCATCCTGTACAAATTGGAAATGCTGACATAAATTACTGGAATAATTTTTGGCATGGAAAATGAAAGATAATAGGTACATGGGAAATTGAAACTACTTTCACCTGTAAAACAGAGGGACTGTGAAAAACGAAAGTAACTGGAGTATAACAAAGCAGAGGTCTTTCATAGGAGTGAGGAGCTTACCAGATATTGTGTGAGTGCACAGTGGTGAACACAAATGCACCAGCTTTCCACCAGCACTGGTTCAGCTCTCTGCTTCTGGATTTGGTTTTCATACCTGGAAAAATCCAAGGACTGTCTTCAAAGACCTCAACATCATTTTGAGAATTTGTCACTGAAAGAGGGGTTTGCCTTTTCTACTCTCTCAAGGAATAAAACAGATGGAAGAGCAGAAGAGAAATATCGATACTTCATCACATACTTACAGTATTAAATAGGTATATACACATGTGTATAAATGGACACACATGCACATAGGAAACCTTACTATAACTGCCTGTGCCTGTTAGCATACACCCACAGCCACATGTGTGTGTGAACATGCACACATTATATAACTTTGGTTATGTTGTTGAAATCACTACATGAAAATATTCAATTCAGAACTGTTTCCATGGGAATATCGGGGCTTGCACATCATTGTGAAGAAACATCTGTCCTGATTTGGGATTTCACCAACGTACCTTAGCTTTACTTGCTTAATGTTGGTTGAGATTTTACAGTCAAAAGCCCTCAGGCAAATTAAACTAGCCATGTACACCCTCAGGGAAATGAGACTTTAGTTACATGCCTGATACCAATTGATGCCAACTAGAAGAACTTTATGATATTAATGAATGTCTATAATTAAAGAACTGTTAATTAAAGTGAGTCAACCAGTCTATTGCAAATCTCATATTATTTTTTGAACCTGACTTTCTAATGTAATTGTATTTCAAGATGACTGAGAATCACTTAGCAATTACTTAGTGCATTTTGAAAGAACGGAGCAGAGTTCTAGCCATCTTGTTCATTGGTTTTGACAGTAGAATAGCAATTCAAATCTCAAGCAGAGTTGAGAAATTTCTCTCTTAAAAACTCAGCTAAGCTCTTCACTTAAGTCCATATCCTAAAATCTGCACATGATAATGCATTTACAGGATAAGGAGTATTTGTATTGCACTCGTTTTCCTTCAGTTCCAATTTTGAAGGGTTTTCTAAATGCAGATACTGTTTTAAATATCTCCTTAGGAAATAAGATATCCATTATCTTATAACACAATCCCATTAAGGACAAGTAAGTGCTATGAAGGCGTGAGCTGCTTGCATAAATTGCTGAGATGCACTGCCAGCTCTATCCCATGCTCACGGCATCAAAGGCCAGTGATAAGGACCGTTAGCAGCACTGCCAGTTCTTAGTGTGAGCTCTGCACTTTTATGCTGTACCAAGAGCTCCCACTTGCTAGAATCGGGTGATTTTTTAATGTTGAAAGCTCTGATTCTAACTGAAAGAGTATTTCTATCTCATACAGTGGTAAAAAGCCTGAAAAGAGCTCCCGAGAGCAGCTTCAAAGTCATCAAAAACATGAAATAAAACAGGGAAGCCCCATTCAAATTAAGTTTCTGATGTACAAAGGATAGCACTGGCTAGTACAGTTTGCTTGTCTAAAGCCACGGGCTAATAAAAGTTAGACTCTGCTGCAGCTTAGCAAAGGGTAGATCAGCAGTCTGAGTATAGAGCTAAGTAAATTGGTAGGCTTACTAGTTTAGTGCTCTTAAGCGAAATTGTTTGATGTTGTTTTGGTTTTTTCTTGAGGCAGAGGAACCTTGCTGGTGTTTTCTGCTTTTTTAAATATCATCTTAAAATGTAGGACTACATTTGGAATCAAGTTAATACACACATTAATAGGCAGGTGCCAGCCCACCTTATCACTCTGCAGCTAAATGTGGACTTTTCTGGGATTTTTCTGTTCTGTTTGGTTCACTGGACACATCTGAGATACTCTGACACCAGCAGAGAAAATTAACCACAGTTCTCCCAGGCTGATGCCTGCTCCAGTGAACTCAGAGACCTTTACCTGGACTCAGAGAAAGGTCTGCAATATTTCCAGCTGAAGTCAGCTACAAAGAGGGGCTTGGTGGAGGAACAAAAGGTGCATATAAGTTTGGAAGTGTACCTTTGAGCTGCATTTTAAGCTTTCAGAATAAAGTATGAAGAGGAATCTCCTCTGCCCATCTCTAATGATAATCAAGATAATGAATTCTGCAATAGCTGCAATTTTTAGACTTAGTTAAGCAATTCTCAAGTAACCTACATGAATTTAACACACAAAAATAATTAAACATGCTATGGAACAGATGCTGCACAAACAACAGCAATCAAGTGATTCACACTTAGCAGACCTTACCTAGCGGTTAGTTTACAGCATCTCTGTGTCTGAAAGAGAAAGGCAGACATAATGTACAGAATTTCAAACACAGCACACCTGACTCACACCATTTAGGAAAAATCAAAAATTTTAATCCATTTTCATTTTGTTTGAGCCTTTCATTCATTATAGGTTTTACTTTTATATATGTATACATCAAAACCTGTTTTCAAAAATTATTATTTTGTATTTCATCTCAGCAGTACGCTGGTAAAAAAACAAAATTCCAAATGCAGACAATTCAGTCAGGTTTTAACACGGCTTAGGTGCACTTGCATGTGGAATAGACATAACCATGTGCCCATCGAAATCTCTCATGATTATTCATTCAGACTCATCAACTGTAAGCCAAAAGAGCAATCTGGTGATTTTATATATATATTCGTGTAGATTCTTCATGGATCATGCAGCAAATATACATATATATGTAAAAATTGTTCATATGCTTGGGCATTGTGGACATTGGCTTGCTTCTGAGGTATGTCACCAAGGTATGTTCATTTTATGTACTGGTTACCCGTCAGGTACATCACTGATAGTAAAAAAGTATTTATAATAATAATTAGACAAAATTTGATGGATTTAAGCCATTTTCTACCTTGCCTAGGTAGGAGCTGCATGAGCTAAAAAGAAGCCAATGAACTGCCGTAATAATTAGGGGGAACTGAAAATAAAAGAAACAAAAAGCTCAAAGAACAACAAAAGGGAGCTGATTTACATGAAACTTTCAGATTGACTTAATGTGCACAGCTCCCGAGGAAGTTTCAGGGCCAAATTCAGCAGTGACACAAGTGATGGTGTAAGTTAGATATGTGTCAATCACAAAAAGAGTGTCAACCCGCAGAACTGGCAACACGCTTTAGTAGCACTTTCATGGGGTGATTTGATGATGGATGGTTGTGTGATCTAAACTGTAATTTATGCACTGTGGCAACTGAAGTGGAGGTTGGCAGCACAGGGAGTAGATGACAAGGGTGAAAAAATAAAACAGGCTTTCACCTTTAGTCACAATATCTCCATCCTTCCAAAAAAACACACTGGGGATATTGCAGCCTGTGTTTACCAGGGCTGAACAGAACCATCACTGAGTCATTCACAGGTGCTAATGACAAGTATTTTGCTGATGTACTAAATGATCTTTGACACTTAATTCCTTTTCCCGATTGATTTCACCTGAATTGGCTTAACTGCATTTCAAGGAGGGTAGGAATCTAAGTTTGAAATTCAAAAATTTAACTAAAATGTTATTATTCTCTCCCTTCCCGTGTTTTGACTTCTCGGCTAACATTGTCTGTGACTGACTACCTGCCCACCACTTGAGGCCATCTCTTGAGGACATATTAAAGATCATAACAACACAGACAGCAGCAGCTCTTTTGTTCTGCAAGGCTCTTACTGTGAGAGGAATGGCTCTGACACAGCCTTATGCCAACCTGTTTTATTTGACACAGGAAGAGATGTATAAGCCAGATCTGTCAGAGTTGAAGAGACAGAGAGAGACCAGTAATTCTCACCATTAGTGATCCCTCGTAGAATTGCCAAAATTCTCCAGTAAAGCTGCTTTTTGGGCAGAAAATTGATTTTTTTCACAGAAATCAATATTTTTGTTAAAGGCATATTTGGAGGTTTTTTGCCCCTGGTTATTTGAAGTTTTCATTGAAACACTGTATACCTCAATTTCCAAGAGTTTTTGTTGCTTTTTTTTTTTAATCTTAGGCACAATATAAATCAGAATCAAAGCAGTTTTGATACAGAAATGCTGCTGTGATACCTGATTCCTGGTCAGACACACTTCATGACCTTATTGACCTGCATGGTCTGAGTTCCCTAACAAGATCTGGCTCTCCATGATGCACTGCAGTCAGAGACATCCCCAGGCAGTTCTGCCATGGCTCAAGACAAAGAGAAGCTATGGTGCATCATGTGGCCTGCTCAGAAAGTCAAGACCTCAAAATAGATGAAGGACTGGGTTATAAGCATAGCACAGGACACTGGGATCTTTCTGAGGTTTGAAATTGCATTGTTTAGCTTTCTACTGAAGAATTTTTCTCAGCAAAACCCTCTCCTAAGCCTTCATTTTTGACATTGATTTTCCTGTGTTTTCTGCTCTGTGGTCCTCACTCATAAGCTGGAAAACCTGAGCAGGCATTTGGGAGGATGGAGCAATTGCGACAGGGCACGGAGGATTTGTCTTTTGTTTTCTCTAGGCAAGAACAAAAGGCACAGCATTTTCTGCTTTGCACTGTGTTTCAGCTGACTATATGATAGGTGTGCTAATGTTTTGGGTTTTCATCATTTTAGTGCTGCAGTTTTAATTTCCAGGAAAGGATGCTCAGGCCAACAGACTGAAGCTTTTTTGTGTTATATTTAAATCCATAATAAATAACATTTAAACCTTAATGTTGCTGCTAAATTGAGCCATAACTTAGAAATGTTGTTTCTTAGATCAGTCTTCCGCAATGCACAAGTGTACAAGAAACACTTTGCACTCACCACCACTGCTGTAAATTCTGATAAATCATTTAATGAACACACAAAAAAGTGATATGAAAAAAAAAGAGTAAAATTTAGCAAAATTAGCCATGAGCTATCTGACAACATAACAGTGATAGAGGGATTTTAACATATTTTAAAACATTTTTTTAACATTTTGAAAAGCATTTTTAAAACATTTTTCGTGCTGTAATAACATGCAATTTTCCTTGTATACAAAATTTAATTTCATTAAAATTGGAAATGCACATATACTAACAATCTTCTATCTGAAGATGGGAGATAGCCAGTGTGTTCTATCATCTGTTTACAGACAACTAATCATCAGCAACATCCAAGGGGAAGGTGGATGATTATTAAGTGTCTGTAAGACTTCAAGACAATGAGCAAAGGCCTTAGCTGTCCTCACTGACTTTGGGTAACCAAGTGACAGCCCAAAAGCAGTGCTGCATGAACCTGCCAGACCAGAGACACTCACAACGTCCGGATAGAAGATCCTGCTCTTTTCGTTTGGAGTATTTAATATGCGAAATTCCTTCAAACCATCATTCTGAATTTTCATCTATGACATACGTTCAGCAAATAGAAAAAATTAAAAAGTAATGAGGAGAGTTCCCAACTGCTTTGAGAAGATTCCACATATGTGCTAATTAGCGATTCTGTCTGAAAATATTCCCTGAAAGCTGTATGGGTAGTGCAGCCTGGGATAAATAATGCAAATGCCCCATGGCACTGTCACAAACACCACAATCAGTGCTGTTTGCGATTTCAGTGAGACTCTCCAAGTTCTGCACCTGAGACTAAAATATTAATGAAGTAAAACTGTAGTAAACAAACCTCCAGTCCCATTCCCCCACCCACAGTCGACACACACGCTCACACACCCTTCACCCACTGGCTTTCTGGCACAGGATTAAAAGTATTTTAGGAAGATGAGTGTTGACTGGTGTGTCGCCTTTGTACATAACTCTGCTCCTTCCCTCCGTTGCTACACCAAGCATCTATTCATCCCTGGACTAGCACCTACATATACCTTTGATGCCAGAAATGGAAGGAGCAATGCTGCACATTGATAAAAAACACCAGCAGATTCTCTGCAGCCTGGACTCACCCACCAGCAAGATGAAGGGAAAACCTAATAAACTAGTGGTTTTCCCCCATTTCCCATTCCCTCACAATACAGCTGCATTGCTTTGCTGTACAACCAGAGCTAGCAGAAAGTTCCTAATGCAGGCAGCAGGGAAAACCCAGACACACCAACTGTAAGGTCTGCTCTGCCCTGAGACCTGAACTAGGGAGTAATGTGATGCCCCAGGAGATCCCAGGCCCAGCTCTGAGTGTCCTTAATGCCATGGCACAGGTTAAAACTGCCCACAAAGACCACCTAGCAACAGGAAAGGACATGCCAAAGTACAGCTCCCAGGTCGCATGAAGGGCAGTACAAATACAAAGATACATCTCTCATGGTCCCTCCTTGGATAAGCAAATCTTCAGGTCTGAGTTATCATTTAAAATGTACTCATTTACTAAAAAACCCAAACCCATCCTGGAAGTGCTACTGGTCTCTAGAAAGAATAATTCTGCTGACTTTCAGTGCAAATCAGAAAAAAAAAAGGTGCCTAAGCAGTATTATCTAGCTATCTAGCCGCATAGTGGGCTGCCACTGACTTCTGAAGGAGGTTAAGTCTTTAATCTACTTAGATGCTTTGGAAAATATCTCTCAGTTAAGCACCTAAGCCACTTCTGAAATACGTGCTAAGGTTTCAAAGTTGCAGAGAGGTTTTAAGAACTTCACGTGGCACAGTTCTGGCCCTACAGATGTATCTCTAGAGTTAGATTTTTCTTTCCTCCAAATTCAATTTCTGTGTTAGGTGCATTGCAGCTATTTCAGGTGCATAGCCAGAGTGAAATGCAGAGCAGATTTGAACCCCTACTGACTGTTCACAAACTGTGGTCCAAGTTACAAAAATACCCATTAACCGCTCCACTCATATTTTACTATCTGGTTTTATACTGCAAGTCATTCCTTCTGAATTACAGTGGCTGCACATTCCTGAAGTCCTTTTATGAAATTACAGGCCTGCTGTTTTAGTTCCACGTTACAATACCTGCCCGCACAATTCAGCATCAGAAACTAGTCTATAAATTTCAGTCCATGAAGAGCACCTAATAAAGCCAGTGGGAAAAAAATAACTCTTCTTAGTTTGATAAATGCAGGATCAATAGCACCATTGAGTGACTCTCTAGATGTACAGAAATCTAGTCAGAAGTTGAAGATTTGAGACACAGCTCTCATCTATCCCAGACTACACTCAGGGTCAATCCTCAAACCTTGTTTTGTCATAAAGTCTGTAACCTTTGGTCTGCAGAGAAGTCGTGTGTGTTTGCCCATGTATGCCCAAACTCCTTCCCCACTGCCTGTCCTCAAGAACTATCTATCCATCGAGAGCTTCAGGATCCTAGGACACACAACAGATTACAAACAACACCATATCTACTTGAAGATGCTAATTTACTCCATAAATCAGGAAGGATCATCCAAAGATATGCTCATCTACCCCACGAGCATTAGTGCCCTAATCATTGCTTATCTTCTAGTAAGTATTTTAGAAACACTTGAAATTCCTGTCAAAACTCAAAGTGTGGCCTAGAGAACCCCACCATGATGACAAAGAAATTTTACAGTAGCTTGAGATGTGCTAATGGGGCTGTGTTCCAGCAGACAGTTCTCACCTGGCATCAGCCTTCCTGCCACCACCTCAGTGCCTGCTTTTCCCTCCCCCTCAAGCACCTCCTGGATGCCTCCCAGCACAAACCATGACTTCAAAATATCCCTGTTGTATAGCTGGCTTCTTAACCTCATTTAAATTCTTCCTTCAAGCTACCTCCACCACGATGCCCTCAAATTGCCACCATCTTTTAATGAGAAGGATGCTATGCATACCCATTTTATCGTTATTGTATTCTCTCAGCCCAGCTGCCTTCCACCCCGTAGCTCCTGCCTGTTATGCAGATTGTGAGCTCTCTGGGGTGCCAACTGCTCTCTTCCTTGCATGTCTTCACAGTGTGTACCACGGAGGAGCCCTGATCCTGGATTGGGGTCCCATAACGCAAACAACTAGATAAAAGAATAATTTGTTAGCCTGGATTGCAAATCTTCTTTTGCAAGAAAAATAAAGCAATTTCCCCAGGCTGTCAGAGGCACTTTTATGTGTCAGTATCCTAGCTCTCTTCTGGCAATGACAATGGTGCATCCAATTTCCCAGCACAAGGGGGAATGTTTGCTGAGCTGATGTGAGCTCTGCATGCTGCTGCTCTACATCTAGCTGTGCCACAGAGAACTAAACGGCTTGTAGGGAAGGGACCTGCTGTTGGGAAGGCAGCTTTCTGTGGGGTGTTATTCTTAGTGTGGGGTGAACTCAGGGGGCGGCCTTTGATGGGATTTTTCCTGTGTATGATCCTCTCATGGAATGTGATACTTGGCTTGTGTTTTGATTTTGTACCTCATAATGGTGAAGGGAGAGGCTGTGCAAAGTTTGTTTGCCCATATTTATTATTAATTACAAATTTGCACTCTGGGTTACATGTACTGAAGTGAAATCAACACTGCAGGTTTGTATCTACATTCAAAATTCATACAAAGAATATTATATTATCAATAGGTATGTGATCTGTCTTCTACTTGTCTAGAGAAGCCTCAAAAATATTCCAACTTCTGTACCATTTTTTAGCTCACTTCTTGGGTAATTGAATCCAACTATTAGCAGCCAGGTACTACAGTTTTTGTCCCATAAGGATTTCATTTCTTGGTACCAAAAAGGTCAGCTCAGCCAGGAAGAAGCATTGATCTATACTGTCAGCACCTCACATCAGTGGTTTCAAATTCTCCAGGGTCTAACCATAAATACATTTTCAAACAGGACATAGCCAATGGCATCTCCTACTTCTCCAGAAAAATATAACTGTTTCCACTCAGCAAACATTGCACGAAGATGTGCTTATCTATTTCCAGGCATATCTACATAATGTTTTACAAATAATTCATAGTTCACTTAAGCTTTCACTTGACATGCTCTGTACTTAGCTTTATCATTTTTAATTGAAAATACAAATCTCAAGCATCCACAGCTTCCATGTAAAATCCTGTTTTTCTCACTCATATAATGCTTTTTAGAGTGTGTTTTACCACTTGTGACCAAGTATCCAAACCTATAAATAAGAGTTGCTATTTTGCTTTCTACATTAAGGTACTTCAAGCAAAAAATTAACAAAGGGCTGACATTTTCTAAATGTTAAAAACCTGGTGTTATCCTGAACACATTCCAGCAGTCTAGCTAAATTTCTCAGTAAAACCACAGTTAAACAAGTAATAGATTTAGCTTTGCAAAACAAAAGTACTGCATTGTCTACAGGGGAAAGAAAAGTTTGGACAACTGAAAATTAAAAGGAAAATGGAAGTGGTTTAGACTCATCATCTCAAGTATTCCTTCACTAATACCCCTGAGACTCTCTGTGGCTGACATCTGTCAGGCAGGTAATTCCACCTGCCTTAATATTTTGTCCCAACTTTACAGGTAAAAACCTTTCCAGTCAAGTATGGGACAGTTGCCCCATCAAATTAAAATCTTCAGGTAATTTTCCATCTATTAACTAAGATGTGGTCATTAAATTGCTTATTTAAAAAAAAAATATTAGAGATATTCAAACCTTTGTTATTCTATAATCCATCAACTCTGTCTATAATATTTCCTTAGACTATAATTCAAGTGATGACATAAATGACATAAATAATGCCTTCAGTGGATGTCTGTATATGTTCTCCTTTTTTTATATATAGAGGCCCACAGTTTGCATTACAGTTTTTCTAGTCCACAAAACCCTTCCTTGAGCAAAATTTCATTTCATTATTCACACAAAGCTTTAAATCTGTGCTTCAGTTTCAAGTGCTAGTGCTCCACTCCAACGGTACTTCCATAGTTACTGGTGCCTTAATGATCATTAAACCTTTTAAACTGATAATGCCATACAGAAATTAGACTGCAGTTTTCTTAATTCAATTTACATTTTTCAATTTTTGAATTTTCTATTTAATTGGAAAGAACGGCAAATGGATCAGTCATTAATTTGGAACCTGCCCAGTATTTAAGACAAATCTGCACACCGTGCTCAAGGCAGGCTGTGCAACCTGTTGCAAAGGGATGTGCAGCTGCCTAAAAGTGATGCAGATCATTTTGCTCTGGCTTCACCCCACTTCACACAATGGCAACTGCAGGTCCCAGAGTCTTCAGTCCACTTCAGTTTGAGTAAATCATCACTGAGGGCTCGTTAGAGTAATTTTGCATGCCAAACATTGCAGAGGCACTGCAGACCTCTCGCCACCATTTGCCCAGAACTCTCACCAGTTTAAGTTTGATTGAAAATTAGGCTAAAATTCAAAGAGAACAATCCATGCTGGACATGCGACAGGATGCAGAAATGTGACCTTGAGGATGATGTTGTCAAAAAGAGGGCATAATGTGAAACTAAATGGGCCAGGTGCCACCTTGTCTCCCCATAGCATCTGCTTGTCACCTTGACAGTGATGTGGTCAGGAGTGACCCCTTGAACAAGCCTTGTGTCCTTACTGCAGGAGTGGGAAGCTGGGAACAGACCCGAGTATTGCCTAGAGGGGTGCCAGGGCTGCTCTCGGTGCTCTTGTCTCCATGACCAGTGAGAAGACACTCTGTAAAGGCTCTGTCCTTCCTCCTCTGCCTCCTCATCAGCAACGTCCCTTTGCTTGGGACGACTGGCAGACCTCATCCCCTTGCTCAGCCCTCCCACTCACTGCCGGCCGCAGCAAAGGGAATGAACAAATGCAGGTCCAGGAGCACCGTAGGAACAGCAAACTCCCTGGGGGAGTGCCCAGAGTTTGTGGGGAGCCCTTGTCTGGGTAGAAAAAAAGCCAAAGGAGAGACCATTTCTCAGGGCTGCAATTACTCACAGGAGGTGCTGAAATGAGATGATGAATGTTAATGTTGGACTAGCTGGGAAATGGCAACCTCTCGCTGTAAATGTGGGTCTATTAGAGAGGGAACTCACCCTTTGGGGACTGCAGCAGGGGAGGCGGGGAAGAAAGGGAGCTGAACATTCAAAGCAGGAGGTTGAGCTGTGGCCTGTATTTTCTTCTCTACCCACACTGCAATGCTTATTTGCTGCTGGGGCTTATTAATTTTTCACTTATGCCACGCTAAAAATAGTTAATTATTGAAAATGCATATCCGTCTGATGGTGAAAGGCTGTCTCTTCCAAACAGGTGACTGGTTCAGATAACCCCAGAAGGCACTTCTGGGTCTTCTAGGCCCTTGATCAAAATTTCTTTTTTAATTTGAAAAGAAGAGAGGTGATTAAAACTGAAAATGATGGTAAGTCTAATGAAAGCTTCCTCCCTCCTTCCCCAAAAGCTGCTGTAATGGGCTGAGATTTCTTTCTTTTTTCTTCCTTTTCCTTTCCTTCCTTTCTTTCTTTTCTTATTTATTTCTATCCCTATTTTTTCCTCCAAAAGAATACTTTCAATATTTTATGTACACATCATGCTGGTCCTTTGATATTTTTTTTTTTTTAAATCAGATGTAGAGATTTTACTGTAACAATAGAGTGAATGTGTGTGGATAACATTACTCACAGTGCTGGTAAGAGTTCAAAGGCTGGAATGTCCAGACTAAATACACAGCAGAAAGATCAGTTCTTTAACATTTCAATTAGACAGAAACATGAAACAACAGGCTAGTGACTTCAGCTTCTCAAAATTAAACAGTTTGACACTGCACAGAGCACACACCGAAATTCATTATGCCTTCACAGCTTAAATCTCCTCCTGCCGAAATAGTGGCAGCAGTCATTCCTCAAATGCAGGAGTTGCTTTATAAATTGAGTGGGTCCTATACTTACCTGGAGGAGGGAATTATCCTTTGCATGGCAAAATCTAGATCAAGAACCTCTTTGGAAGAAGCAGCTACCCGAGGATCCTGCTGTGCTGGAGAAGGACTGGAGACTTGTCTGTCCTCAGCAAATTGTGGGATCCATAGAAGGGAAGTTCAGCCTGCACAGGGACAATGTTTTTACCCCTGCTCTGTAATACTGTTGATTCTGTGGCACTTACTGGCTCTGCTACAGGATGAGAATGGCCACATCAGGACAGTGGATGCCCTGGTGCAGGGAGCAGTGTGTGCTCACACTGCCCAGCCTGCTCCTGTCCCCTCCTCCTGTCCCCTTTCCCACCCTGGTTCTCACCTGGGCCTATGGGGACCACAAAGCAAGGCAGGACTTCCATGAGGGTGGCCACATAGCCCTCCTTTGGGGAAGTATCAATACCTTAATTAGAAAAAAGGTTAAATTATTTGTCTAAGGAATCATGGGGAAATCTACAATCTCCAAGTCCATGACATAAGTGGCTTTGTTAGTAATTAAAGGTCCGCTGCGTCTGTCTCAGGAGTAATCGCCAATAAAGCTTCTGCACTATGTCAGCTCCATTTCACATACTCCTCTGACATGTTTGCAGTGGCAACTGAAACATTATAGTTCCCTGAGAAAATATTTCTGTTATAAAGTATACACACAAACATATACAGTCTGATAATTGCTTTCATGTTGGAAACAAGATCATGAAGTTTGCAAGAGAAACATTGATGCAAAGAGAATATATCTTTGCTTTTAAAGAAAGGTGTCTAGAGATGACTCGATTACCTCAGAAGAATTAGTTCTCAATTACTATAATTGCTCTTTTATGAGCCCTACTCATGGACTTGCAGTCCTTGTCCTTAAGAGGTGCCAAACTCAGCATAAACTGGGAGATGACAGATAACTGCAAAGAGAAGGGAACAAAAAAGTGGGGGGAGAGACAATGTTGGCCATCTTGGTAAGTCAGTGGTTTAGCTCTCAGAAATCTCGAGGGTATTCTGCAAATACCACAAAAAGGTCTTTTGGGGATGGACATGAAGAATAGCAAAGAGAAGACACTGAGGTGTGCAAAGGAAGTTCCTTCCCTATTGCAAGGGAAAAAGGGAGAAAAAAAAGATAATTGTTTCTAAAATAAATGTTTTAAACCCCAGACAGTGGAAGCTGACAAATGTCACCTACTTTCTTTAAGCAAATTCATCAGTCCTTCCCATTCCTCAAAGATGTATTGGTCATTCGTCATCTAGAGAAACCATATCCAGCTGCAGAGACACTTCACACATTACTTTAGCCATTCACTATTTTTCAGGGTCTATGCCTGGTACCATCAGCTTCGTGTCACTAACTTGGCTTCTAAACATGTTGAACAAACTATGTAATGACAAATAGTGACAAATGAATGTCAAAAAATTCATTTTCTCACATGACTATGTGTATTTAGCTTTGCCAAGTCTTCATTTTCTCTTTTCAGTATCCTCTCAGGAATACTAAATCAAATTTAAGGATGTGGTTGTAGAGCTCCGCAAGGGTTTAAATCAAGCTTTTAGGCAAATGATATCATTTGAAGCTTCCCTGTTTTCTCCAGAGCTGGGAAATGGGCAGCCACATAGCTTCTTGCAACAGCTCACGGGAGACTTGGCCAATTGTTTCTGCTATGGGTCTGGTTTCTAGAGGATATTGGACTGACAAGCCTCAGAGTCCTCCAGATGTAATATAAACCTATTTCTCCATCTGAGCCTTTTCCCAAACACCACTACCTCATACACCAAGAAAACATAAAGAGGACTCTGAGGAATTAGGACAAGATTACAAAGGAAAAGATTTGTGTTGATGATTCCCAAATGATCGCCTAAGCACTCTCTATCCCAGTGTACTACCTCTTTACCTGTTGTGTGACACTGCAGCCTGATGGGCCTGAAGGGCTAATTTCCCCATGCTGACACCATGATGACAATTACTCATAGCATCATGTTAGCACCCCACTTCTGTTTCTTCTTCAGGAGAAACCAGAGATAATCACCTTGGCTTAACAATTCTACCAGGTACCAATGAGACAAATTGGTTTTCCAGTCACAAAAAAAACTTACCACTGCATTTTATCATCACATTCTCCCTACTCTCCAAATTCTGGCTCCCATGTTCTGTCAGACTGTCCCCTACACCTCTCACATCTTTCTTCTCTGAAGGTCACTCATCCTACTAGCATGGTAAAATGAAAAGTCAAGTTCAGCTTGCTATAATGCTCCTACAGAAAGTAACAACTGTTGAAACAGAAATGGAACCAGAGCTAATTCAGCATTTAGAAGTAACCACACTTCAGCTTCACACTCTCACATATTTCACTGTCTCTTGTCATCCACATCAGACAGATACCTAACTATATTTGCCAGAGTACTCTTATGTGGTACATAGCCCATGCTATAGTCAAAGCCATCTGCTCAGACATATTCTCCTGAAGAACTGAGACTGGAGAATGTGAATAGGCAATTAAAAGCAGTTCTGTGAACAAAATTTGCTTTTTAACCTGACTCTTCACAAAAATGCTGAGACAAGGATGGGGATAAGATAATCTTGGATTTCCTAAATTAAAAGAAGTTTGGATCTCATCAAACCAAGCTTATTTCTAACAAGACCCACTCTGATCATCCACGCCAACATGTTGGCTACTAGTGCTCACTCCATAGCACATTGGCTTCACTGTACACAACTGAAAGTTTGAAGCATCCACCCCCCACCAATAGTTTTAGTTAGCACAGCAGATCAAGGAGTAGGTACAAAAGTTTATGGGAGCCAAAGCACTAAAATCTTCATCTTCTTAGGGAAAAAAGCTAAGGGACTGTGCAAGGGCAGATGTGAAGTCCTGGAATTTGAATCTAATCTAATCAGATGCCCCATTACAATCCAGTGAGACTCATTATGGTGAGTAAATATGATCAGTCTGGCAGCATTCTCATGCAAGCAGAAATGCTATTTTCACAGGAATCATTAATAGCCCTCATCTGCCAGTGGGCTAAACAAGGAGAAAAGAAAATAACAGGGTGAGATGAAAAGATACAAGATAGATGAAGAGGTTACAAACAGGAGTTGGAAAATGGCAGATTTTCTACCTTGAACCAAAGAGAGAGAGCAGCTAAACAGAGACTGTGTCATGAAATCAGTCTAAAGAGAATTTTGATTGACCAAGAAGGAAAACGAAGGGGGAAAGCCAAGAACAACAACCAGAAGGGTACCTAGAAATTCCAAAGCAAAAGGCTTGGGTTTTCCTAGATGTTCAGCCTGTGGCAGAACTGAACAGCAAAAAAGGAGAGAAAAATAATGTATTACTGAGCAATGCCTTCAGTTAGCCATCTGCTGTCAGCAGTCTAACAAAGAACTGACTTACTCAACTCCATGATGGGTGTGAAATTCACTGGATAAAGTTTTCCATATGTACATGCTCTGCTCTCCCCCACATAATGAACTCATCCAAAATAAATCAATGAGGTCCATTCTCCCTCTCCAACTGACAGATTCCCATTAGTTCCACAGCACCCTGCTCCTCACTACACCAGCGCCAGACTGGTGAGAGCTCAGTTTCACTGCGACCAGAGACCGTCAGAGCCTCAGGCTGAGCTAAGTCACAGCAAGTTCCAAAGCCTCCACACCACTTCTAACACCCAGGTTATAAACTTCTGAAAAATATGAGTTCATAATGAAAATAATAGCACACCAAATCCTATAATACTCACATTTACTCTATAAAGCTTTAGATTATCTCATAAAAACAAATAATACACATCAGCTATCATATAACCATGGGGATTTCTTCTTGTTCTTTAACTCAGATCACTGTTTTGCATACGGAGGAAAGGGATGATTTTTGGTTTATCTTACAGCTTAATGTTTTTCACTTCTTTTTTTGAACAGACTTTTTCTGTGATGTCTGTAATCCAGCTCTCAGGCTACGTAGTTTCTTCTGATATACTGTGATCAAGTCCAACTGGTAGGTCTAGTTTCTTCACATATATCTTTTTAGATAAAGCCTTTGCAGGAGGGAGAAGATAGAAATAGAGTTGCCACGAGCCTTGGATTTGGCTAGTTTATCTTGCACCCTACTCCACTTTGCTGAAGGACATTAATTGTCATAAGGTCTCCTTGGCCTGCACATTTTTTTCCATTTTTTCCCCTCTATTACCCTCCCACCAGCAGGAATCATAACCGTGTGAGCAGCAACTGCCAAAAGGCAGCAATTCATAATCAGCAGAGTGATTACAAAGGAGCCAGCAGCAATGCTGAAGTTTACAGCATTTCCTGTGCACAAAACTACGTGGTAAAAATATTTGCTGCAGAGAGTAAACATGCTTAATGGGCTCCAGTTTAATTTCTTTTTTATAATCCTGTGCTGAAAGTATATAGTGCTTGGGAAAAGTGCAATGCTGACAGTACAGATGATGCAAGAGCCCTGCTAAGCTGCACAGCGTGTGCAGTGTGAGCACCTGAAAGTGTGCCCAGGTCATGCTGTGCACTGCCCAGGGTTGTCCCAGCAGGGCTGCCATCCTGACCCTGGGGAACACCCTGTCGCACTGGTTACCCATGATACAACAGCATATTGCCATTATATGGGAAAAGAAACATGAGTGATACGAGGCCACCGAATAGCTTTAGTGATTTTCCAACCCTTTTTTAAACAGACTGCATTTCCAGATCCCAGGCGCAGAGGATGTTCGCCGTCTGGAGCTTCACATATGCAAGAGTCAATGTGTTCTTCTCTCATCTTCCCTGCACTTCCTCAGAGCTCCAAGAGCCAAGGAAAATTCACAGAATCACAAAATTACAGAATCATTCGCTTTGGAAAAGACCTCTGAGTCCAACCTTTGGCTGACCACCACCTTGTCAGCTACACAACAGCACCAAGTGCCATGTCCAGACTTTTCTTTAACATCTTCAGTGTTGGTGACTCCACCAGCTCCCTGGGCAGTCTGTCACAATGTTTAACAACCCCTGCCCAGCTAGGCTGGCTCCAGTGCAGACCAGCTATTGGGAGGAGTAACAGGTTACAGAACGCTTAAAACCTTCTATCTGACACGATTTAATGGGGGAAAGTCAGCTCATCCTCCAGATCCTTTGTTGAATCCAGCCTTTACTTTGAATATATCAGGAACTACTGGGGCTGGCAAGTGGCTATCTTCTACACAGCAGTGGAGAACCATGGAGAAGATAAATCCTTCACCACTGGTTTTACTAAGTGCACCCTTCCTCACTCTTTTACTAGATGCAAAAATGAGATGGACACAATGACACTCAGAAAAAAAAAAAAACAAAAAAAAAAAAAAAGAAACCAACTAAAAAAAAAAAAAAAAACCCCCAAGCCCCATTCATTTAAAAGAGAGTGGGAAAAAAGAGATATAAAAGAACAAAAAAATGTGTCATAGTCTCTGTTAAACAGATACATTTTCACTTTTCACATCTGAAAAAATATATGCTCGTCAAACAGATAGGCTGCAAGGGATTCCCTGTCTTTCTAGCTCCTAGAGTGAAAAGATTGAAAAACCTATATTTTAAAACAGAGGCCTTTACCACTGTAAAAGTCTGCTTTTCCAGGAAATCAAATTTATGCTTTTATTCTCATGTGATAATCAAGAATATGTTTAAATATGGCCTAAGACTGTTAGCTGAATGCATTCAAGCCTCATTAATTGTTTGAGGTTATCTTGCCATTCTAGCCAGAGGATGGTGAAGAGAAATCCTGAGAAAGTGGAGCAGTCTGGATCTGAGTTTCGCTAAAGAAATGTGGAGGCATTGGGTGATTCTTTCTTCAAGTCTTGAAGATACAGAAGCCTTCAATATTGTCTTTTGCATTTAGTACGTAGGAAAAAATGGCCTTGCCCTTGGAAGGTGGCTGGGATAATGCACAGTCTGCCTCAGTTTCTCTGGGAGCAGAGGAAAGAGACAAGAAAGCCATCTGTGTGATAATGATAATGTGGAGGCTTGTGATCTACAAAATACGATTGATACAATCTTGGATTTTTTTGTTGCCAACAGTCTCCATTGCTGAGGGCAAAATACTATTTTTGAAAAGTTGGCCTGTGTTCTAGGGGCCACTGGTAGGTCCCACAGTGGCTGTCATTCCCTGGGAGACAGTCCTGCGGAGAAGCCACATGCCGAATTTCCAACCCTGAATGTCCTATAAGCTTTAGTTTTGCAACCTGGATCAGTCAGACTATGATGTCTCCTGTTGCTGGACATTTCACTTCAGCAGTGGAGTTTGGGTACAACAGAGGATAATGTCACCTTCTATAACTTTGAAGGAAAATAAAACCATATGGGAAAAAAAGATTCGGATAAAATGATCAAAGAAAAGCATCCACTAGGAGAGGATTCACTCAAGAAAAAGACCTTCTGCAGCAATGGAAAGGCCATTAGAAACATTTTACATCTCACATCAGGGGCACTTAAAAAGAATTGAATGTGATAGACATTGCACAGATATGGGTACTGCAAGAACCTCAAGTCTCTAGTTTTTAATGTTTTCAGAAGATATATTTCTGCAATGTGAATGTGGACATGCTGGTGAATTGCTTAGATTCTTCATTTTGATTCCAACTTTCATACAGGTGAGATGAATAGAGACGTGGAAGGGATCTGAAGGATCAGATCACTACTGTTCTTATAAATCTTTTCAGCAGTTTTGCACTGCTTTAGTCATGTGCTTACAAATTGTTCCTACCTAATGAAAAAAGCACAAGGACTGATTTTTTTCTGCTGTTGAACACTGTATGCCATCTTCAAAACATGTGCCCAGAAACAGCCTGACCCAGGGATATTTCAAATGAGTCAGGTATAGAATGAGTTTCATTACTGACCTCAGGGCAAAAAGCACCAGGTAGCTCATGAGGTGTTGACAATAACTCATCATACCATTAGTGATGTCCTGGGTTGTTTCTTTGAACGGCTCACAGCTTCCAGCAGCTGCCTAAAGGACAACTGGACTGTGTTTTCATTTCCCTTGCTAGAGAGAGTTCTGCAGAGAGGTGACAGGAATGAGGCAAATGATAAAGGGAAAAAACAGAAGAAAAACCCAAAAAAAAAAAACAACACAAAAATTGCTTTCTTAGAAATTCCTAAGCCACACTGCAGAAGAATATGATGTGTTCTTCCCAGACTGTATTGTCCAAACTGGACCCCTTGCAGGGATCCAAACCTGCAGTGTGGTGAAGGTAAGTATGGTGCAGACAGACTCAGCAAAGCCAGAAGAATATTACTCAGGGTGTCTTCATCATCTCTCCAGGTAACTTTTTAAACAACTAAAGTTCGTGACCTGCTTTAATAAAGATCTGGAAAAGGAAGAACCCCATCATAGGAGATAAATATATGTATTTCCAAGACATCACCTGAGAATAATTTAAAGACCTAAATTAAGAGATTCCAGAACATGATAAATTATGATTCACATCACATACCTTAGCAGTCACTGTTCATGGTGATAAGAAGTTGATTAAGGAATGTCCACTTTTAAGACATCATTTCTTCAATTCACAACTGTAGTTATTGGTGAAACAAATTGAGAAAGTTGGGAGTTGCTGTTTTGGAGCAGGAAGGCGAGATAAAATGCCCCATTTGAAAATTTCTTTATTCTTTGGCCTAATGTCTAAAACAGCAGTCATGACATGCTGCACAACTTTTTTACTGAGGTAAGGGGTAGTAGAAGCGTCTTGTCCTGCAGCATTCCAATTCTGGCTACATACAGATCTCTCCATACTCTTCTGTTGCCTAGAGAGCAATGGGACAGAGGGAACCAGGAATGGGATACAGTAGTATGACAGTAGTCATGACAATAAAATATCAACATTATGACAATAAAATATCAACATTATGACAATAAAATATCAGCATTTTTTAAAGTTAAGTGTCTGCACTTAGGAGGAAAAAATTCTTGAGTTTCAAAGGTGGTATTGTAGGCTTTTTAAGCTGCATGCAGTGGTAGAGAGAAACTATCATGCTGAAGATGTTCTGCACATTTCTTTGGTAAGATTTTAGTCAGGGGTTGACAGACTGTTATATTTATGTACATTTGTTTTGTATACAAAAATTCCCATGCTGTGGTATTGTGTTATAAGAGCTTGTGAGAATGTGATGGAATGGTGAACACTTATCCATCAGCTCTCAAAGGACTACTCAAGAAGTTCATTTATTTATGACGAGGTAAAATCATTTTGCTGTTTTCTAGCTAGTGGCACAAAAAAAAAAAAAGACTACTCAGTACACTGACATTTCTAGATGTACATTTTTAAAAATGACAAATTAAGTGTTTCGGGGAGAAACTTTTTAAAAAGTTACCTATCTTTCCCTCAGATTTTGATGTCTGTCTTCTCAAAAACAAACTTTTTCTGAAGTTTTTGTAAGGGATCCAAATCAGATCAATGTGTAGGACTCAAAATCTCGACAGTCAAGGACAGTTTCATTCTGTTGCCTCTTCACCTAAACATTTTTCTGGGAGAAATGGTAAAATTTAATCAATTTACACCAAACTACACTATAAAAAAATAGAAAAGTAGAAACACATAAAATGAGAGAAGTCTACCAAAGATATGAAGTTTGTATCCACTCAGAAAAAAAAAGCTAAACTCTACCACGATAATTATAAACAGAGATTTTCCATGATCAGTGTATCTATTTCCACACTCACTATTCGCCTCTTGGCTCAGGTAATTTTCTTTTCATTTCCTAAAAGCAAAAATCTTTCCAAACTTCTTATTTGTTCTGGCAATTAACTTCAGCCTCTTTATTTTCTTCAAATTTATATACCTAAGGTAAAAAGACCTTGGAGAGGCAGATTTTGTTTCCCAGGGTCTTTTGGAGGTTACAGCAGTAAATTACAGATTCGAAACTAATATGCATATAAGAAAATAACAGAACTTGAAAAGTGGAACACTTAAAAATATTAGCAGCTAAGGACGGAGTAAAAACTAATGACTAAAAAGACACAAGATACTGCGATGCTTCCTCAAGGCTGATTGTCTGATTTCAAAAGCAGCCAATATTGAATGCTCTGGAGAGCAGGGCAATTCATCTATTTCTACAATACTTTGCTAGAAAGCAAATGTTGGCCTGACCCCAGCTGGTGATTAGGTTATACTGAGGAGTTTGAGGATTGATAGCCCTTGTCATTTTAAATTAGCACTAAATGTAGTTGAGGATGTTATTCTTATTTGGGTAAATATTGCATTCTTTTTGCAAATCATCTGTATTAAGGTATTTGTCTCATAAAATAGATTGAAGTCCACTATTAAACTGTGTGCAGTATAAAAAATAGCTCATGTAATTCATTTTTACAAGTGTTGCCTTTAACTGTCATCAGTAAGAGCTCTTGACATATCATTCAAGATTTTCCAAGCCTCTATCAACTCCTATCTCTTTCTTTCTTTCCCTTTTCATACAAAATACCAAGACTTCTGATCTAAAACCAGAAAATGGCAAAAAGCATTCATCTGGTTTGTGTTTGTAGTTTGTAACATCCCTCACAAATTTTCTCTTTTGTTGGAAGATTTACTGTTATTTTACATTTCTAAGGTAAATTATGACAAATATAATATACACATAAATGTTTCTACAAGAATACATCAATCCATATTAAACGCTTTGGAATAGCTTCTTCACAGAGTGTGAAGGACAGGATTGAGAGCATTTTCCAGCCATCAGCCTTGTTTTATTTACGTTTCAACTTATTTGAATAACTGTAGAGAACTGTATTCCTCTTCATCAGCTTCATATCACCCAAGCATAGGTAAGGCATTAAAAGAACCTTTGTCCAATTGTGCTAAGTGCAAAAATTATGATCCTAGGAATTAGATAATTCTTTTCCCAGGGGAGGACAAATGTCCATTAGAGACTTTGTGGGTGCATTTTCTGTGACTGGGGTGTCCCCAGCTCACCCTCCACGATGGATCTGGCATGTCTTTCATAGCAAAATAAACGAAAGTATATCACTCTACTATGACTGATTATGCTAGCATTTAGCATTTACTCTAATACAATCTTGGAGAAAATGCTTAATTTTAAGAACTAGAGTAATTCTATTGACTTCAGCAGAGCTATTGGTATGCTTAGAAGAAAGTATGTATTATAAGTGTTTTGTGGAATTTTGACAATAGGCAGGCACTGAGGCATTAGATGATGCAGATTAAATGTATAAGCCTCTCATCTTCCACCAAGTTCCTTCTTTTGCAGACAATTTAAAATTTTGTGACTGATGCACGGAAAATGGAAAAATACAATGAGGAAAATGTCATGCGTCTCCTCAGAATTGCTAAATATTTTCAGCTAGCTTTTCCTATTATATTTGCCCCTTTAGAAACATGAAGCCTACTAATTAAGCGAGGACTGGAGACTTGTCAAGATTATGAGAGTACTGCTATGACATAACCATAATTCTTGATGACATTTCACTTTCCCCATCCAGAAAAATCTATCACACTTTCTGAGATGTGACCTTCATCTTGTTAAATGAATACTAGAGCAAAGAGCTCGTTTGACCTCTTACCTGCCCTCCCCTCTCCACCCTCTGTCTGGCCTCAGCCAGTCTGTCAAGCTTGTTTGCTTCATACTAATTAGCTTGATTTCTTTGGCTATTGTTACTTAGCACACTTCCTTTGTTTTTGTTTCTCTTCTGACTTTGCATGTAGCTATTTGGATCACATGGTTTCTCTTTTCTAACTTGCCCATCAGATTGTTCCCTTTTCTTTTTCTCCAATTTTTGTGTGAAACTCCTTATTTAGCCACGTTTGTCTTTTCTTGGTACACTCCTTGCTGGCAGAGGAGCGGGCTATGTGCTTTTCTTTCTCTATTCTTTAGTTCTTGGGGTTTTCTGTTCTCTCAGTCCCACTCCTCAGCCAGTTTGATTTTTATGACCATGTAGCTATTCCTCTGGAGAAACACGAGTCTGACTCCAGCATCTTTTTGTTCTCCTTCTCCTCATTTAGCATTCATTTTTGCTGCAATCTCAGATCTAATGAGATTGTGATCAATGCTTCCCAAGTTGCCCCTTGCCTACACGTCTTCAATCATACCTTGGCTGTATAATCTACTATGCTCTTCTTTCTGTCAATTGCTGAATGTACACAGCTAATGTTAAAAGCATCCTGGAACCACAAAACAAAGCTTTACTTTTCTCTTCACTTAATAAAGTGGAATCTACCTTGGTAATTGCAGAATTTCCTTTGCATCCTTTCTCATGTGAATGCTGTAATTTATGTGTTTATTTTTTTTGTGGAGTCACTTTAGAATCCAGCTCTTTCTATTTTGGAAACTCAATACATTCCAGCTTTCAGCCTACTCAAGGAAAAAAGCAAAACAAGTATGACAAAATACCCTTTCACACACAATTATCTACCAGGCAATCACTATCCCATAATATTATCTCACAAAATAACCATCTCTCAGGCAACATTAGCTTATCCCTGCAATGTTTGTGTGTGTGTCTTTCTTATACAAGATACCCTGGATTTCACAGGTTGTAGGGAGCACCTTGGGACGCTGTGGTTGGTTACCATTGTAATTAGCCAGCTTTAGTCAGTGCTTGAATAAGAGTCTGGAGTGGCTACAAAAGGGCTGAGATGCCAAGTGAAAACATTGTCTCTTCTCACCAAATCTAGAGCTCTTTGGGCTGTGCTGATTTGCAGCAGTGTAGGGCTTCTGTGCTTACCTGACTTGTTGACTCTGATGACTGTCTTCCTTCAAAAGACACTTAGGTGAAAATCACCTCCCCACCTTTGGCTCGGCCAAAGACTCCTATTTAACATCCAGAAGAGAAAACCCGGGGTTTCTCTAAACAGTCATAAACAAATGAATTTTGCTCTAAGGACTGACAACAACAACAGCAAAAACAACAACAACAAAAAAGAGATGAGCCCCATGTCACAAAATATTTTGAGGTTTTGAATTTTTTTTAAGCCTTTAAGTCATCTCTGCTCTGTCAAGTGCCTTTTTCTTGTGAATTATTTGTCTTAGACTGGTATCTTTCTGACAGCTTATGCGTTATATTTGAATGCATTTTCCACAGTGTACGAGCTATGACAACACAAATCATCCAGACAGATTACAAGGGAACAGTGCAGTTCATCCTCTTTACAGCACAAAGCAGGAGTAGAGGGGCTGTGACCAGGGGGAGGCTGATGGAGCTCCCCTCTGGGCTCTGCCCTGCCCACCCTGAAGCACTGGGGCACTGGGGAAGAGCCAGCATTTCACTTCCAGGACTTCAGGGGCTTTGGGGTTCCGCACAGGAGATGAAACCAATTTATGATCAGACCTCTGCACATCTGTGCCATTATGGAAAGGTAATAAATATCAGGAAAGGAAAGGATATCACACACTCAATTTGAGAAAAACTGAAAGTCCTATGCCACAGGCCAAATATAGAACTCCATTAACCATTGTGAAGCACTGTTGATGAGGAGAGTAAAAGAACAGCCCAGGAGGAAATTAATAATTCTGTATTAAGTGCAGAGCTTGGATGGTGTTTGGTAAATAAAGCCTGAGGTCATGCATTGACTGATGGGGAAAACAAAATATTAAATAACCACCAGCTCAGCAAACACTATCCATCCTGTGCAGAGAAGGAAACATTTTGCCAATGGATTAAGGACAATATTGTCACCTGAAAAAAAAATGCTTCAGAATGTTATACACACAAAGGGGCCGAAAGAATTTCCACAGTAGCTTCTGTTATCTGTTCCCCAATTTCTGGCTCTTCATATTCTTCTCTGAATGTAGTCCTATTATATATTTCCTTATGAAGTCGGTACCTTTTTGTTACTGTTTTAAGGAGAAAGTGTAAAACCAAGCAGTTTACATGAAAATAAATCAGCTTCAACATTATGCAAATTTACTTCCATTGCTAAATCTTCTGGTTCCAGCAAGGCTTGTAGGCTAATTACAGTATTTCACAGGAGAAAAAGACGGATCTTTCTGCTGAAGGACAGATAAAGGCGGTCTCTAGGCCCCTAATGACTTAGAGGTGGCTGGCCCAAGCATCACTCTTCTCCATCCTCATGCTGGAGGAGCGAGAGCTGATCCAGCAGTGCTTACAGGGGAGTGAAGACAGAGCCTGTCTCCTTCCCTCACACAGAGACTCTGTCCTTGTGCTCCTGCTGAGCCTCAGCTTCTGCTGCTGCCCCTGGGCTGATGGCCAGGGCATGGCACTTCTCAGTGTTCATCTTCAGTCTTTCCAACAGCAGGAACCCAGGAACAAAATATTTTCAAAATTCATGTCTCATCTAGAGATCTACCTGGCATTTCGGAAGGGGTGGAAGGGAACACAAGGAAAAGAAGAAGCAGAATTTCCTCTGGTTTGAGTCTTTTACTTGACAACTTTCAAAGGTCTTTGTTTCTAAAGATTAAGATGAAAACGAAGATGACAAAGAAAAGGAAGATGTGTGAGGAAAGGAGGGAGGTAGAAGAGGTTATCACAAAAAACTTGGAAAGGTACACAAATGATGTTTCATTATCTTATCCACCATCATTTTCATGCAAATCAACAAGATTGACTGCTTAAACTGGGCTTTACAGAGCCAAAATTGCATATAATAAATGATTTGTGACCAAAAATTAGCAACACATACCATTAATGGAAAATCCTCTGAGGTGAGTGTGGAAACTGATAAAGAGGTGTCAGAGGTGAAAAGAGTTGGTGAAAGGAACTGAGACAGTGCAGGGCTGGAAAGCTGGGAAATGCAGGCAGACACCAAGCCATGAAAGCAATGACAAGAAACAGCAGTCTGCCCCAGAAGAGCCTCTAAGCTCAGTGGGTAACTCAAAATTTAAAGATTCCAAGGGTTGATTTTAATATTTTACTACATAAGCAAACTACTTGGAATTAATCAGATTATACAACAAACAATGTCACTCGACACAAAGATTGGAAACTAGGATCAATATAAATCTGTGCACCCTCTTTCAGAGAAGTGATCATAGAAGCTAATGAAATGCAGATAAGTGCATTAGGTTTTCCTCTTTTCATGCACCCTCTTATCCTGTCATTTAAAACTCAAAATCAATCTGAGTTACCTTAAGTGGCAATACTCTGTCTTTAATCCTTGACTCATTTGTTATGAAATATAGTCAAAATAATAATTTAAAAGGGAAATTTGAAAATGTCAGACAGTAAATGCATATTTTACTTATTTTAATGTTTGTTGATTTGAGGCTTTGAGGGCAACGCGGTAAATATTCGGTTTGGCTGGCACGAACTGTGCAGGAATCTAATAGAAAGCAATATTGTTGAAAATGGATATCAATTGAAAACAGAGAGCAGTGTCAACTATTCCCCACTGGGAGCAGACAACAATAAAACCAGTCAAGCATTACACAGTTGAGCCTGCCAAATGTCATTAGAGTGTAGAAAAAAAGTAAAGGCACATACGGGGGGCGGGGGGGGAGCGTGTGGTGTGGTTGTTGAAGAGGGGACGTACTCGCTTTATTTATATTCTTCCCCTGGACAATTTAGTAACGTAAAACTGGGGAGAGGGGGTGTGGTGGTGTTGGACACAGACACGATGGGATGGCGGACCTCAAAGTTTAAATTTATTATAACGGTGTTGTCAGATAACTCAGGGAAACAGGGAAACATATCGTCCTATTGTGAATTAAGAACACCAGAAAGATAAAGCCACGCAGCTTAATGTCTCTCAATTGCACGGCAAATTACATTGGAGTACAATTTTAATTTTTAAATATCTTTTCGTTTCCACAAGTCTTAATACCGAGATTACAGTATTAGGTGGGATAATTAGGACAATTTATTTTAAGCTCTGCCAAAACAACAATTAAAAATAACAAAACAAAAAAAAAACAAACAAAAAAACCCAAACAAACAAACAAAAAAAATCCAATCCACGGGGACAGGAATTTTTACACCGCGTCGCTGAGGGGCAGATTTGCTGTGAGCAGGAAGCCCTGGCCGCGGGAGGGAGGGAGGGAGGGAGGGATGGAGGGAGGATGCGGCTCTCTGCCGCGGTGCCGCCCGCCCGGCGGACAAAGGCGGCGGCGGCGGCAGTGCTCCCGCGGCGCGGCCTGCAGCTCCACCTAGTGCGGGGCGCGGGGCCCGAGCGCCGGCCCTGCCCTGCCCGCCCAGGCCTGCCCGCGGCACGGCCCCGGCACCGATTGCCCCGGCCCTGCCCGCCCAGGCCCGCCCGCGGCACGGCCTAGGCACCCACTGCGCCGGCCCGTCCGGCCTTGAACCCCGAAAGGGCCGAGCATTGCCTCCCGGGGCCGGGGTGCTCCGTGAGCTGTTCCCAGACGAGCCGCAGTACCAAAAATCTTCTTGCTCGGCCACCTTGCTGTAAAATTACCAGGTTTTACTGCAATTGTGACTCCTTTTGTAGGCACAGAAGGCATGGAGAGATAATTCCAAATTCTTTGCCATTAACTTTCTTCGAGACACCTGGACCTGCGGGTCTCAAAAATCATGGCATTAGGTAATGTTTCTTCCCAGGACTCAAATTTTGTGACTGTTTGTACCTGCTGTACAGGTAAGCAGGTCCACCATTCAGAATGCCCTTGTTGTGTGTGCCTATGCACATTTCTTGTGGATCCAGGTTTTCCCCATTCCCCTCAGTATCAACCAACCTTCCGAATCAGAAGTTTCTGCTTCACTGACTGAGAGCTGAGTTTGACTAGAGGACCTAGCACTTCTCTGAGTAAACTCCTCAGACATATTAATTTTTACTCCCATATTTAATGTCTTGTGATAGACGCATGGGCTAGAGACTGCCTCCTTTCTCTATCTGCTTCAGAGACTGAAGTTCTTCTCACCTAACAGCAAATGTGTTCTTGAGCTCATCCCTGCCTATCTCTGCAGATCCCCACCATCCCTGCCAACTCAGGCGAGCAGGGAAGACCCACCTGTTTAAAGCTCATGCTGATCAGCTACTACTCTTACTAGGGAGTACCTGATCTGTGACTTTTAAAGTGCATTTGAGTCTTTCTGAAATGCCTAGTAGCAGATGTTACATCACTCAGGGTACTACAGGCCTCAAGTCAAATGCAATCATCACTCCAAAAGGAACTTCATTGTTTACTCAATTCAAAGACTCTGTTAAGAGAAATTGTAATCTGCGGAGCACTACAATATGTTTATTTGCAAAGTGAGTTGCTTACATTGTTGCATACTAAAAATGCAGATCAAAATAGGGAGGTGGAGATAAAGCATGTAAAGCACAGAGGAAACCTACCTTTACCGTGTGGTAATATAGGTGTTACATCAGAACTATGTCTCTGGAACTAAAAGAGCCTGCATCCTGTTAAAATTCCCACATCCCCATGGAAAATTTTATTTCCCTTTGAATTCAGTTGTAAAAATTGGAAGCAAGGAAATTCGCAGGCCGAAACACTGTCTAGATAACATTAAGGGGCATGTTGCTTCCAAAGCCTTGCGTGGGTTTTAGCCGCATGTCTCCCACTGATTTTAATGGGATTTGCATGGCTAAAATCCTGTGCAATGCTTTGAAAATGTATCCCTAAGGGTCTGTCATGAATTCATAAAGCCCCAGAATTTCTGAGTTAAAACCAAAATACAGCGTTGGCTGATTTTAAAGGCTTGTTACCACTCTCCTAATTAAAATACAGCTTAGTTTGGTAAAAGGTCTGTTCTGCTTTGCATAGAATGTATATGTGTTTAATATAATTCTAGTGCGTGTATAATTTATGTGGTTGTGTTATTTACACTACAAAAGAGTTGCATTATACGCAACTTCTAATTTTCATAACACTTTCATTATACATTGGGTAGTAAGCCCCAAACAATGAATAAAATTGCTACTGTTCTTTCAATGAGCTCATAAATGTCACTGAAGAAATTGCTGTCATGTTAAGGGTGAGTTGGTTTTGTGGTACACTTACACTATGTATTGACAGAACAGTTTGTTCTCATATAAGATTACAACATTTCCTTTAAAATGTTTTACATGGTATTATATCATTAAGGATCAAGAAAATTAGGAACACAAATCAATACCTCACAAAATGTTTGTTTTCTGACGAATGAACAAAATTAAGGAAAGTCAATGGGAAGGCTGTTCGTCTTTCATTCTTGTGCCTCACAGGAAGGATCTCAGGTCAACATTGTCATTATATTAAGTGGTCCATGAACAGCCAGTATGTCAGGTCAGCGAAAGCAAACTGCTGCTACAGACTGCAAGCCAGTTTCTTAATGCTTTGCATTACCATGCCCACCAAATTTGCAGGTTTACTTCATTTTCGAAACTCCTAATCTGTTCCTGCATTCCTCTTTGCTTTCACCCACTCTCATTAGAGTTGAGTGATGTTATATTTCATTATCATCAGATAGAAAGAACACCCTAGTCCCATGTATCTACCAAGGTAAGCAGGCATTTTAGCACATCCTGACTTGTCATATTAGATATTCAATAGGTGGGTATTGAACATGCATAAACAAATCTGATTTGTTGTGTAAGCAAACAAACACGCCTCAAATACTTGCCAGCAAAATGAGTAGGTGTAAGAAATTTCAACCCAGCGTTGCAATTTTTTCTATTTCTTTTATCAAGCTTTAAAAAATCATGGAATCACGGAATGGGCATGGTTGGAAGGGACCACAGGTCCAACCCAGACCACAGTGGGTCATCCCAGAGCACATGGCACAGGATTGTGTCCACATAGTTCTTGTATATCTCCAGTGGGGGAGACTCCACAACCTCTCTTGGTGGTTTGGTTATTTTTGCTGATCACTAAAATCACCAAAACTGTCTTTGCCCTTGTTACAAGGTCAAATGTCGTGGGAGCATTAGTTTTAAAAGCAGATTCCAGAAAGAATCAGCTTTCCAGGTTCTGAGTTAAATAACAGTAAAGTACAGCAAACTTGCTTGACATCATCAGCTGAACTTGCTTGACATCATCACAGCCAATATGCAAAAGCAAATCACCTCACAGCAATCTAGTCCTTTTAAAATTTCTTATTTTGTATTTTTCTACCAAGAGGACTCTTAATGCATGGAAGTCACCCTGCAGGATGAACAGTCCCTGCCAAGTATTCTTAAATGAGGACTGGTTCCATAGTTCAGTGGTCCACACACTGTAGCCCATGGCTCTGTAGTGGCCTAAAAGCCTTGGATAATAAACAAAAAAATACTAACTTACATTGTGTCCAAACATGCCATGCTGCTGTTTTCAATGTAGTTTTCCTGATTTGCCAGGAGGAGGTTTTCAGCAAAGTGCAATTTGCACATTCGCTCTGGGCCTTGCTTTGAAAAATGCCCTGGTAGTTTCCTCAAAGGGCATGCGGCAGCTGAGGGTTAAAGGTGGTTCACTGGTCTAGAAAAGCCTTGGGGCCATTGCCTTAGCTAATTCTGGGCAATGTATTTTCTCTGAAATCATCAATCCTTGCATTTTAACTCTGATACTCATTACCATTCTTTTCAAATACCATAAAAATTAAAGACAACAGTGCATGAACCCTGAAAGGCAGTATCCCCTGGCCTCACATACGCATAAGATTTCTCCTCCTCTCCTTTTTTCTTTTCCTTTCTTCCTCCCCTCTAATCTCTCTCCTCGTTGATTGCTCTTTGATAAACAATAACATACAAGATGCAAAACTCACACAGGCATTCAAATATATGAGAGTGAAACCATACAAGAGGCAGTGTCTATGCACTGCTGTGAGTTGCCCCCTTCTTCACTTGTTTTATTCTTAATTTAGATCCCTGAGGAATTTTCCTGTTTGCCAGAGACGCATTGCACCGTTCTGATTGAACATGTTCTAATTCTTCCATGGGAAAAAAGACAGGGAAAAAGAAACAAACCAAAAAACAAAACAAAATCACAACCTCTTTGATTTTCAAAGAAAACTGTAATTTGTATTGTCATCTCTGAGTCTGTCAGCAAGGCTGGAAGAATATGTTCTGGTCTAATATTTGGATGTATGCTTTCCACTCTGGAGAAGAGGACCTAAGCTCCTGATGTATCTTGGATTGTGGCCAAGTTTAGACCCCTAATATTTAAAACAATCACCATCTGCTTCAAAGCAGGGGAAAAAGACACTTCCTTCTTGCTGATCACTAGTTTAGGATGAGCAAAATCTTTTACTGAATCAAATTGAAATGTAATAGGTGCAAGGCTGAGAATTGAAATCTTGCACTAAGCACTTAATTACCTGTAGGCTTCTACGTTTATGTTTTTTCCTGTCAAAAGCATAGCCATACAATGCTTTTTCAGATATCTGAGTTAGCTACTTTGCCTTGTAAGCCCTGTCGCTTAAGAAATGTAAAGCCTGCCATTTTCAGCCTTTTGATGTGATCTGAACAGAATGTGTGTGTATATACACATCCATCATTAGATATGTACATTTTCAAAGTAGAAATATCTGTATGGCTATTCTGGAAATTCTTACAGCTATGGTATTCATTCAACTTCTACAATAGTATTTTAGAATAAAGACCATTGCAGATCAATTAGTAATCATTTCAGACCCAAGAAGATTTTGAACAGGGTGTCATCCATCTGTAGGAACAATGAATAACTTTTTTCAGACCATCACATGCAAAGGAAAAAAGAGCCTTTGCAGACACATGAAATGGGAGGTAGCACTCCCCCTTCAGTTGCTTTTCCAGGCAACAAGCTTTCCCCAATACTGTTTTACTGTTAGTGCAGCACATCTCCCATGATTCCACAAGGACCATCAGATTGCTTTTCATGGTCCAAATGAAACAAGGTTTTGGTTGCCTATATCTTGAGTTTTCTTCAAAGGCCTCAGCTGGCCTAGAGCAACAAACAGATGGGAAGATGGTTACATGGTTCATTTCAGGCCACCAGTAGGTGACAGGAGATGGGCTGAGAAGCACCATGTTGTCTAGGATGAGCTGGGTTCAGGTGCTTGGGAAAATAAGAAAGTAAAGCTAGTTTTGTGGGCAAAAGTGAGGAGGAGGATTTACTGCAGCAGCCGCAAGGATGGGGCTGAATTTCAGCTGTGGGACACAGACCCATCCCACAGGGCCATTCCAGGATGCCCAAGGGTGGCCCCAAGGGGCCAGGCTGCAGCACTTGCCTGGGCTAGGAGGGCTCAGTGGCAGGTCGGGTTGTGGGACCAAGCCCTCCAGGGCAGGAGACACATGCATGGCTTCTAATTAGAGGTGTCTTTCTAGATTCATTAAGGCATTGCCTGAGGACTGCCCTCACATGGTCTGCTTTACTGGAACGGGATAATATCCACTACAGGAGAAGGTATCTCTTCTCCAAGCAGTCAGAGATTCAGGCTTCTTTCTGTTAACCCAAGGGACTCCTGCTCAGCACCCCCTGCACCTCCCCAGGAAACAGGAGTATGTCTGTCATCCCACCTTTGAGCAGCAGCTCTGGCTTGATACTTTTCATCCTTCTAAAAATATAATATGTCTTCCTGTAACAACTCTCTAGCCAAAAATGGAGTTCTGATGGAAAAAAAAAAAGAAATAATTTTTCTTTTTCTCTTTATTAAAAGAGATGTCCAAAGCTGCAGGATGTGCTTCTTTTACATACTCAAAGTAATTTACTGGGCAAAAAGAAGAAAAAAAGAACATTTTTCCCCTCCGCAGAATCTAGCAGGCATTCCTCAGAACTGTCCAAAAGAAATGGTAATAGAACAGTATATTGTGGCTCCACGTTTTTGAGGGCTTTCATGAATTGTGACAATGATTGTCCGTGCATGTAGATTCAAAGATGGGCTTTTTTTTCTTAACTGCTCCTTGAACAGCACAGTCCATATTTGACAAGTCAGAAGCATTAGAGAATAAATTCACAGAGATGAAAATAGAATTTCCAAAAAAGTTTTCCTTAGACTTCAAAGCAGATAAAAAGAATTCAAGGAAGTTTGATCTTTATTTTATAAGTATGTACAAGAGAAAGAGAGAACGAAGGCAACAGTCAAAGAAAAGCCTAGTTTAATATTTCTCTTGTGGGCATACATAATGAGAAGTGGAACGCCACAATTCCTCAATGTTCATAGGGTAGCAATTCACTGCCATAAAATTATATCTGGCTTCTTAGAAAATTCCTTCACTTCTCTCTGCTTGTCTGAAGTATGACAACTTGCTCTTGAGGCTTACAGATGTTGAGCTGTACTGGATGGATTATTCCTAGAAAAATTAAAACCTAACAGAGATGTAATCTTGTTTTAAATTCACCACCTGAAATGCAGTATATTTTCTCTAGAAAAAGTAAAAGAGAAATTAATTTTTAAAGCAAAACCTTGTAAAGGCTTCTAGTTTATACAAAATCAGACAAAAAAGAATGGGTGAATAGTATTGGTATTTGAGCAAAAGAGCAGTGCAACATTCTAGCATTTGCAAAATAACTGATCTAAGTGAATGTTTACAAAATGACAAACAATACACAAAGAGATAAGGCTGAAAGAAAAAATTGGAATTAAGCAGAATGCTTTTTTCCTGAGGTTTTATTTTAAAAACTGTATTTTATTCATAGGTCTGGTCAGGCTAATTATATTCCTGGTATGGACCAGGAAACTAAATAATACCTGGGGCTTTTTCCAGATATGGTGTTCCATCAGCTGTACAATTAAATTGTCCCCAGCAGAACTTTGGCCCAGGCCAAGAAGAACTCTTTCAAACAGGTTCTGGGCATGGCTTAGGAGCTATTGTGGCCAGGAACCATTTCTGGATACATTTTTGGATATAATCACCCTGTGCAGAAGAGAATTTAACAAGTGCAACCTGGTTTGTGCTGGTTTGCTCAAATTACCAAAGAATAGTGCCAGTTACATATCATTTGCTAGTATGAACATGACAACTTGACCTGTATTGTGTCAAAACAGAAACCTGCTAAACAAACCTCAGTGACTATAGGTGCGAGAACGTGTGATGGATTTATACTGCACATATAAGAAAGGTGGATGTTCACACATGGGGGTCAGTAGCTGTAGTGTGAGCTAGGTGGAAGACTGAGCCCAAGTACAGTCAAAATATGAATGTTACATAACAAAAAGGACCTGTCTTCCTAGGCTTAATTGACTGATTTTTGTTCTCATTTCTATAAATGCAGAGATATAGTCATCTGATCAGTACCAAAACAACATTTCCTCAATGTCTTCCTAGCACAGAGTAGTTTTGTCTTTTCAGAGGCTCATGGAAGTACCAAAATTTGACATGAGTTACTTTTGAAATTTTAAAGCCTCATGCAAATCTGATTATTGGCAAAAAAATGTAGATAATAAAAATACATCAGCTGTATCATACCATGGACTGCTGCAAAGAGCAGCACTAGACAAGCCAGCTCTGAACTAGACCACATTGGTGCAGCACATACTACATGGACACAAGAAGCTGGAGTCAACACCAGCTCAGGAATATCCATCAATTCTGGTCCACTTTAGTGACCAGCAGGTGATCCAGAGAGTGCTGGAGAGTGTGCCAGTGCAAACTGGGGGAGCACTGGGGCAGGTCATATTTGCTGTACGAGAGCTCAGTTCAGAAAGCACCTGAAATAAATGTTACTACGGTTATTTATCTCATGAGAGTCATCCAACTAACAAAGTATTTGAGGATTGGGATGAAATTTTGATAATTACTTAAATATCTAGTTAATGGTTCTGTTGATGATACTACTTACCAAAATGCATGTTTATGCTTTTTAACGTATAATATTTTTCATTAAAATATACAACTGAGGAAAAATTAAGAATGTCTGCAGTAGGTCTCAGGCTTCTCTCAGAGTTGCAGCAAGACCCTCACATCTTTTTTTGGTCAAACTGTGCCATTGGTAGAAAGGACTCTGGGGTTTGGATGTTAGGAGTGGCTATGTCTGATGCACCCTGTTATGCAGATATTTTGCTGATAGATATGTTACTCACCCAACTTGCATGAACAACCGCAGGTTTTATTAGGCATATTGGAAGTGAGTGTTTTGAGCTGTGATGATTTTTTAAGGCATGATGAAGGGTCCCATCTACCCTAATCAACTTTGCATAGCTGGGGCTCAACTTCCAGTGTTGTCTTTCATCAGTGCAAGTGTCAGTCACTGGCCAACGCGTTGCCCACAGCCCTCTGCCCTCATTTCTTCATGGCGGGATGCATGTTGTTCTTTCAGGACAATTTCTTTTCGCCTGCTTTCCCAGCTTGCTTGGCCATGACAGGTCTGCCCCGGTTATGGCATTCACCATATGGCTGGGCTTGGCTCCACCCAATCTTTTAATAATTCCATCTCACTGACCATCCCCCTTGCATTGCTTTCACCGAGGGCATTTCAGAATTCAGCCCCAAACTATTGGTTCTGACTAGCTTACCCATGTTAAATCTGAAAATATTAGCATTCATTTTCCGCTCGGTGGTAGCCCCTGAAGTGACCTTAGTAGGTTATGTCTCATTTCATATATTTTCCTCCTGTGGTAAACTGATACAGTGTTGATACAGCTACAGCTATTAAATCACAGCTTGAATTCAGATAAATGCATTTGGAAACATGGTTTCAGAATATCTTAATTCTGTCTCCTTTTCTTCACATTTCTGTATTGAAAATACACAAAAATATTTTTTAAATCCACTTCAAATTTTCCAGAAAATCCAATTATGGAAAAAACAAATACAGGCAGGTATGTACAGAATGGATTACAGCTATTCTGAAGGATTGGTGCAAATTCACAATCCAAGTTAAAAAACTAAACTAGATAAATATTTGCAAGAAATAATTTTTTTTTAGTGTAAAGCCCACAATTTTTTAAGGCATTGAAAGGTAGAGATGGAGAGCTGCTAATTTATTTTCATCTGTGAGAAAGCTGAGCACTTTAAAAAATGAAAGCTATTCAGCAATCTTTTACAATCACAGCAACTGCAAATACGTTAGCTGCATTGTAATGTTTTAAATTACTATTTGTACATATTTTCGGTTGCATGGTTAATACAAATTGCACTTTTTTACCGAAGTCTGTTTGTTCACACACTTGGGATCACATGGAATTGTCCCTGCATAATCTGTGCCTCATGTTGAGGCTAAGAACTTTCCTATTGCACCATTTTGGAAAAATTGCCTACAGCCATGATTTAGCCTACTTAGGCATATACATCCATATAGTTTTAATTACCTCTGTACATGCTATTTCCTGTAAGGCTCTGGCCTCACACGGCACAGAGGATGAATAACAATCACCATGCCAGTGCCTGTTCACTGTTTCTTTAATCTGGTCAATGCTTTGTGTCCTTTGAAACAAGGAAACAAGAAAAGGCTTCTTTCCTTCTGAGCTTTGCCAGGGCACCGATCACTTCAATGTCAAGCAAAGTGATAAAGCTGAAAAGGTAACAACATGATCCCTCTTGGATGCAGAGGGATGGAGATGATCTTATTCCTGTGTGCAGGCAGGATGGTCATGCACAGGTGGATTAAGCAGCATGCCTCGATTTAGGGTGCAATGTCGGTTCAGTTACAATTTCCTTTTATCCAGGTTTATACACACGATATGCCAATACCCAGCTCCTGTCCACAGCTGGTCCATAGGACAGAGCTGACCACCCCTTGGTTTCTCATGAGGAGCAGGCTGAGGGTGAGGACTGTGGTCAGGCTCACAGTGGTACAAAGATTGAAATCCACAGTCGGGAGCCTCCAGTGGGGTGACAAACCTCTCGACTCGGTTCCCTCTCGTATTTGCTGTCTTCCCTGGGCTCAGCAGCCTGCTAGGGGTGATTCGAGACAAAAATTCTGCTTAGGTCTCTTTCCACCCTGCTCCCTTGTGGCAGGACAGGGGAAGGAGGTGGCCTCTCCTCCAGTCCCCATCCCCTCCATCCAAGGGAGAGACAGCACTGCCAGAGTGGCTGGAGAGGAGTGACCCCATAATTGTAAAAATTCCTAACACTAACTGAAAACCTCTTTCTCTCTTTTCTCAAAGATCACCACAACGTATCTTCTGGGAGAGGAGTTTTCTCTGAAATGTTTTTTAAATAAAAGACTGGCTTTTAAGTCTCTTTAAGCCTCTTTTAAGTGGCTTAAAAACATTGCTTTGTGCCAGAATTTGAAGTGTGGTATAGTTCAAGTAAAACAACAAAATAAAATTATTTAATGAGTAATATAAAGAACCTGAAATCAGTGCAGTTCTGCACATATATGTACACAGGTATATGTACACAGGGCACCAAGAAGTATAGCTATATGGCAAGATAGCCAAATTTTGTATAACTATGTATTTATAATTTACCTGTTCAATATTATAAGACCCTGTATAAGAATAATATGCTTTTTATCTGGCACCATTTGACTGCATGTGTTTCTGTTCTGGTTTATTGCATATCAGCTAATCGCATAATTCGGCTGGATGCATACTAAATTGAAGTCCAAATGCTGTTCACCATAGTGTAATCCCTCTGGATAAATGAATAGTCAGTATACCCACTGGACTGCATTCCACCATCACTACTTTGTAAACAGCTGTTAGCATGTGTTGTAAAGTAGAAGACAGATAAATCTGTTATTGCTACGTATAAAAACGTGGTACCTTCATCAAAATCTTCACTGCACTGGTTAAGAGGAATGTGCAAAACATCATGATGAGCTGAAAAAGCACTGAAATCCTTAGCCCTTTCCATAGCAGGTGCTGCTTCAGGAGCACAGGCAGCAGAAGCACACAGTTGAGAAAAGGCACGGGAAGCCCTGGAGGTCCCACCAGTGATTCCTGCAGACCAAACCATGTCTCTAATTAAGTCTTGACAGACTACACAGACAAAATGTTACACCTACAAGTCCTTTCCTGATTTGTGCATGTTTAGAAGATGAGACAAATCAAAGTGAAGCAAATCAAGAGAGAAGAAGGTGTCTTTTCCATCTGTGCTGCCATGGAGCAGTCTCACCCCACCTGCTTCCCACCCCTGACAGCACACAGGTTGTCCTTGCTTTTCAAAATAGCAGGCAGCAGCCCACAGGCATGGGTTTTTGGAGAAGCTTTGTGAAGCAATGTTTTGTTTGTGACTTTTTGGCTAAGTGGGCAAAGGGGGCAGGTAACAGCTAAGGGCAGAGGTGAGAAGGTCATGGCAGCCCAGGGAGCAGCCGTGGGCAGAGGGGGAATACTCACATGGAGACAAGCATCCAGGCAGGATCTGCACACATGGTGGGAGGGAGCCCTTGCCTGCTTCACCTCCAGCCTTCCGAGTGTGGCACTGGCCGAGAGGCCACAGGTTCAGCATTCCATCTGCCATCCCTCCGGGCATGCCTCGCGGCAAAGCTGGCTGCATCAGCATCCTTAACAGCAGAGTGAAAGTCTGAGCAACTGATCGTAATGGTCTCCTTCTGGCCTGAAATTCCGTGAAATCTTTCTAACTCTGTCTTTTATAGCCAAGGGGTATTGCACAAAAGCAACGTTTTCTAAACACTCTTAATTTTTAATCCTTTCTTTGGTAATAATTTTCCTTTGATCGTATGACCAACTAGTGTTTTGTTTTCATCCTCAGTGTCCTTTCTTTCTCCACTGAATGATTTAATTCTTAAAGCCAGATTTGAGAGATCTGAAGTTGGAGTTTTCCATGCCAGGAGGGCTGAGGCAGGTCCCCCTCGCACTGCGCTTCAGCATCTGTCGTTCCTTCTATGTCCTTCTGGGGCTTTGCCAAAGGAGATTCAAAACTGCCTTACATGGCAACTAATATATAGATGTAGAGTAGGTGTGTTAAAGGTCTGTTATTTTATCTGACTCTTTACTTGCTATCAGCACATCAAATCTGAATGCAACCACCAGAAGCCACTCTCCATTGCTCAGGCTGCTTACACACTCAAGTGAGGAAAAGGAGGAGTATAATAAGAGATTGCTGTGAATGAGATTCTTGTCACTGAGGCCAGCAGCATGGCAGAATTGGAAAAAAAAGTTATGCACTTCCCTGAGAAATGGAAATATCCATACTGAAACCAACATTCCCATGGTGCACGGCAATGGCTACACAGCCAGATATGAAAGTTGTATTTTCCCTAGAAGTAGATCATTAAGATAATTTTTTTTTTACACGATTTCCTATGTCCTGCTCTGAAATATCTCCTATAGCCACAGTGTCCATGTCTGATGGTCCTCTATTTGAAGCCAGGGTGGGACATCTTCCTCTGCTTCCAATTTAGGCGTGGTGAGTATAAATTGGAAATTAGCTGTGTGCATTCCTTTTAATTCATTTTGCTTCAAGGATGTTCATATCTCTATAGTTCTATTTCCACTGGCAATACAGGAGGTGAGTTCACTCACCTCCTGTAAGGCTCATGAGAATTATGAGATTTACAGGAATATCAGAGACTGCTTTTTTTTAAAAGTCTGGTGAATATTGGGATTTACTTGCCAGGGCAGAGCTGAGGGGCATCCGAAATGCCACACTGAGCATTCTTGATGAACTGCTTATCAAGAAGATTTGGGAAATTTTGGGATAAATTCTCAAATACATTTCATACACCTCTAAGTTACTCATGCCTAACTTTACAATGGGAAAATTACTTCCATATGTCAAGGGTACTTTTTCCAGGCATGGTTCTGTTTTAAAAGTCCAACTAAGATTTTAACATGTAGTACAGTCTTTAAAGCTGTATTAAAATAACAAAAGTGACCAGGAAAATCCAGCTGGGAATTCTGTTGTAATTTTAATTCAGATGTATTATATATCTTATGCATTTCACAATATGCAACCCTTATTCTGTAAAGAGCTAAGCATGTGTTTAAATTTATACATTTTGAGTTTTAATGAGAACTCATAGAGTGTAAATTTAAGCATATGTAAAATCAGATTAAGAGTTAGTGTTAACACCAGAGTGGTACATTCAAACTCTGGGGAGACAAACACCTACTGCAGATGAGAGAAATTTGATGAATTAACTTTTAAATTCAGGTGGTATTTTTATCTTTTAGAACACATTCTTCAACCCCACTGTTAATTGCAATACTACTCTGCTTTCTTTCTCCAGTTTCTCTGTATTAAGCAGGTTTTGGCTCCAATCAGCCCCTTCTTATGAGAAAAGATATTCTCATATAAGTGTCTGTTTCTGGATCCTATTTTTCATATTATTGCATCACCCGACCTTCTTAAGACTCCAGCTTATCTGATCGCCTTTCCCAAGGCAATCCATTATTCTGCCATTGATACTCCTACCACAAGAGGTTTTTTTTAATTAATTAACTTTATAATAAAGAGGAGAGGGTGGGTTTAAATAGAGGTGAATATTTTGCAGGGCAAGAGTCATATCATACTTAAGCAGCACAGGCTATGGAAGAGAAATGCAGCCTTTTCCAATCAGCACTTCTAGTGGCATAATATCCAGTAATTAATTTATCTTATTCTTCTGCATGTTCTCCTCACAGAAGGTAGCTCTCTTCTTCTAGGTCAAGTAAATCATGTGCTTAATGTCAGTTCTATGGAATAAAGTTTTCTGCCATGGGACTGGCCAGTGCTCAGAGCAGTAGTACCTTTATTTTCTGAAGATGTCTTGGAGCTTCTCTAACGTGCTTACTCATGGCAGTGAAGGCAATAGCTGCAGTTCAGCATTACAGCCCTGAGTGTGTGTGCACCCGCATGAGGAGCTTCTCAGTGCATTCCTCTTTGGAGCATTTCTTTCCACACGTGTGCCACAGGGTCATCCCACAAGTATTTTTCCTTTGGCCATTTTCTTGGTCACTCTCATTTGAGGTTACCTCATTAGTCCAACTCTGCAAGCCTCCTTCAGGAATATTTTTTCAAGCACTCTGGGATGTACATCTTCAAACATTTTAATCCAGCAGCAATATGATTTAGCGGTGTATGCACATAAAATGGTATTCCCCTCCTCCATCCACAGTCTAGCAGGAGAGACCTATGGCTATGACCTTTCAGGGATGCTGCAGCCCTGAAAGGGTGGGATCCTTGAGACAATCTGCTTGAGCCACCTTCCTTCTCCATCCAAATGTGGCATGTGTGTTGGGAGTCCCCATCCAGCCCCTGGCATTCCCTCCCTCAGACAAAGTGGGTGGCTCCATCCATCCTGCCCCACTCCTCTGAACACCTTTCCCCTTCCTGTCCTCTTCCTCATAAGTCGTAGCCACCATGAGCTGATGGTGTCTTCCAATCACCTCATCTCCACCCCTCTACCACTCCCTTCCTGGGGAGATTAACACCTGCGTTTGGTTTCTTCTCTGCCCTTCAGATCTCTTTGAAAATGTCCTTTCCCGGGAGCCTTCCTATCTCATTTCAGCCACAGGCAGCTGTGGCAGATGTGCCCCTTCTCAGAGCACCAAAATAAGCAAGGACTGGGGGGAACAGGAGGTGACATTGTTCCAGCCTCATGGGCCATTTCAGGATTTTATCATTTATCTGTGTAGGCAAATAATATGCAAAGTTTGTGAATATATTAAACATGACACATTTTCTCAGCTAAATATTTACTGGTTTTTGTCTTACAGAGATAATGCTGATCTTACTAACGGGTGTGAGCTCAAATCTCATTCCTGGCTTTTAACTATGTATAATAATTCAGTTCACCCCTTTATCCCTTTAACACAACATTTAGGTTAAGCAGTAGGCCTAAGGGGAACAAGTTATTACTAGCCGTTTTTTTTATTTTTCTTTGATGTCCTCGATTCTATTCTCATTCATGTATTGGGGTGTGCAGCAAATGAACCTTAAGCATTTATTTTATTTACTAATTTTGCTTACTAGCATTATCAAAAGAGTGGAGCAGCTGCAAGCTTCACAGATTGAGCATACATCTGAACATTTAACGGCCCTGGTTTATCCTGGCTTCAAGGCATCACAATATAATATTCACTGACATGAAAGCTGAAGAAAGGATGTCATGGGAAGTCTGAGCGTCACGCTGTGAGAGGGTATGTACTGCAAGACCCTCACTCCATTGGCTTCTAATAGGCTAAGTATTGATATGCAAATAAGAGAGGAGCTTGTGTGTGGCCTTTTAATACAGTCACTAAACATCAGTTCAGAAAAAAAATAGTAAGACCAGTCCTCTTATATTTCTGCCTACAGATGCACAAAAACCAAAATGGATGCATTTTCACTCAGCTGCTTTGAAAGAAAATGAGGCCATTGCTGAAAAACTATGCATTGGACCCGAAAGCTGAAAAATTCTGATCCAGATTTCAAACACCAAGTGCTGAGGTAGGCTGATAAGCAGAAGTGGGCTAACCCATGGAGGGAGTGTTAAAAAAAAATCAGTTCCTTCATTCCTAACATTCCTCCCTGGGAGCAATACATGTGTCTGTGGAAGATTAGGTGCTGGGTTGCCATCTCTGAAAATAGAAATATGTTTGCAAGGTAGCAGAAAGAGAGGCCCAAAGGGCATCTCCAAGGAGGCTTTGACTCTCCTGGTTCTGACACACACAGATAATTCCTATTTCAAGTTCGAAGCAGGAGCAGCAGATGAGAGGAAAGCAGCTGTTAGTTTATCTTGTAAACAAGCTCCAGCGTGCCACCAGATTATGACAGGGCTTCAGGTTGGAAATGGCCCTAAACAGCTAAAAGAGTGAAGTGTTTAAAAAAATAGACTTTCTTCTGAGAGCACAGTTACCCAGCTACTTTGGGTGGCCTCAAACACCACGACAGGCCTGAAAGCCCCAAAGTAGTGAGGACGCTGGAAGCCATCAGTCCTATAGCTGGGAGGGCATGTGTGGTCCTCTCACAGGAATCAGTCAATGGGAAGAAATGTAGCCCAAAATATCCTTTATGCTCTGAATTCACCTGTTCTGAGTAGGCTGTACCAAACCTGGGCTTTCAAGGCATCGCAGAAGAAAACCATGGCTGCACATTAAAGGTGGTACCAGGTTTGCCACATATTTATAGAAAGACAGAATATCCTGAGCTGAAATGAACTCACAAGGATCATTGAAGTCCAGCTCATGTATTGTGTGATCACACAGAGCATTTAACAGAAAGCTCAGTGGCCAAAGGATGCACTGGTAAAAGTCCCTTGGACTAGGTTCTTTGTGCTGCAGCTCTGTGTGGCCAAGCTCCATGCACATATGTTAATCTCTATTAGCATATGTCAGCTCCAGCTGCCCACATGCCCACGTGTGACTGGAGCTGATGCCAGGGGTATCATGAATAGCCCAGCCTTCATTTTTTCCACTTGCCTCCGGGCTTGTCTGTGTGGGAGTATACAACAGTGCAAGATAAGATGCTATATTTATATTCCTATAAGGCACTCACAGATTTGCATTCCAGAATGACCACATTTTTCCAACTTAACTTAGGCTGCTTTGAAAACAACTCAAGCTAAGCAAGAGAAAGCCATTCTTTATTCCCAAATAAGTATGTCCCACATCAGTATTACTGCTGAGTTGCCATTCACCGCTGTGATTTCTCACATGAAAACAAAGAGGGACAGCAGGACAGGGTAGACCCACCTCGGCAGAGCCATGGGCCAGTTGCCACTCTCCCCAAACCTCTCCATGTGCAGGTTCCCCAACACTTCTCCTTGTCTGCACCTCCTCCTCCAGCAGCTGGTCCTGCTTCCTCCTGCAGCTTTTCTCTAAATGGGTGCATGCACTCAGCCTGCTGTATACACATATTCCCTCCTAAATTCACTTCCTTTCCTCTATACACAAGCCTAATCACAAGATTCATCTTACTTTCCATTTTCCCTGCTGGCATTAAACAAATAAAAGCAGCAGGAAAGAAAGAGAAATGTAGAAGTCAGCTTAATTCCCAGTGGATATAAACTGTTGCAATGCTGTAACACATACCTGCACACACACACTCATGCACCCGTATGAATCTTCATAAGAGAAGAAATCACTTCTGTGTCTTCCTGTTATAGAGACACTTCCCTTTCAACACAACCAGTAGGGAAGCTGCTTAATAATGAAGACTTGAAGATCTGTTCTTATTTCTCTAGGCTTTTAATGCTCAGCTCAGCCCTCTGTTGTGGGCATCATCTTTTCTGGCGTGGAAGGCTTAGGAGGATTCACAGAGAGCCCATTAACATTGCTCCTTAATTGGCTCAAGGCATCACTGCTGATCTCAGCTTGGCACAACCTTCATTTCCCGTGCACCATTCCAGGCCCCTGTCACTTTGAAAAACACAAAATCAGGAGTAAAACATGACAATGACACATAAAATTAAAACTAGAAATTAGTCTGGGAAATCACAAGTGAAAGATGTGCATTTTATCGCTTTCCTGGGAATATAATGCTTTCACAAAACTAGCAAAGACATTTGATTACAGTTTTTAATTCTGAACCTGTGTCAAAGTGTTTAACCTTTCACTTACCAGTGCACCACCACTATTTTAAACTGTGATTAAAATGCATATTCCCTCCCCTTGTTTAACTGTCAAGGAGGAAAGTAAGCACAGGTGTACAGAGGCATACTTTGCATCCTTGGGCTGCCTGGGGACAAAACTCGTACCAGCAATGGTGATTCAACCCAACTCACCTGAGTTCTGCCGCATCAGAGCAGGTAATTGCCATAAATCACCTGCTCTCCACAGCATGGAGAAGATTAATGGCAGCAGCCATCGGAGCTGCCAACTCAGAAGATTTCTCTGGTGGAGAAGGGACAGCTACGGGTGAGGAATTTGTGATAAAAAGCTACACTGGGGCCGTAATAAAGTGCTGGGAAGACACTGAGGTCCTCTTCCATAACGCAGACACATTAAGGTCTGTCTGATTGTGGTGACAGACAGGTATTTGACTGAACACACCGGCAGCTATTAAAAAAGAACCAGTAACTAAAAGCTAATGTCAAAATGTGATGTAGAACTGTCAGATGTCATCAGTAATAATTTTTGCTGTGACCAGTCTCTGGTCAGGAGGGCAAAGGAAACAATATTGCTGCTGACTGCAAGGGACAAGCTGCCTGTGATTTGTGGACTTCAGAGGCAGAGGGTCTACCGCCACCCTCTTCAGAAGAGGGAGAAATTTATTGTCTCTACTGATTTCCTTTGCCTTGGTTAGACAGAAAACAATGCTGGGGAAGAAGAGCAGAGGAATATGTTGCACAGAGGTAAGCAGCAGTACTTACACTGGCATGTTATATAAGCCTAAAGTTACCAAACAGCATATTACAGAGAGTAAAGGACCACTGCAGCCTTTGTAAATGGGATGCAAAAGAGCTGCTGGACAATCAATATTTTATAGCCAGAATTTATCATGAGCAATTTAGCAGGAAAACCAAGCAGAGCATTAAGACAGCCTGAGATCTTTCCCTTGCATCCATCCTTAGGCTGTAAAAGCAGGCACACACTGCTGGGAGGTGCAGTGGGAGGCAGGTGACCCCGTCCAGTTGTGCTGCTACTGTCCTGCTTCCCTCTCCCCAGCAGCAGCATGCCCGTGGCAGGAACAGGGAAGCCTGAACTCGAAAAGGGGAATTGCCAATCAGTCCTTGTTCTGGGACCAGCACTACTCCTCTGACTAGAGAGGGGCTTACCAAATCACCTTCAGATCCACCCACAGGAGCGGGGCCATACTGAGGCATGACTCTGATGTTTAAACCTCCGTCCCCACTCTCCAAAACAGGCTGTCCTGTCAGTGTTTACATGGTGTCCTGGCTTGGGCTTGTTTCCAGCAGCACTTTCAGGAGCTACAGTTGGGCTTCACATCTCAGGAGCTGCATCTCTCAGACTGATTATCCAAATGCTGAAGGACAGATGTAACACCACTTTTGCTCTGGTCTTTTAATGAAACTTTTTCATTTCCAACTGGATACTGCATCTCTGTGTTTAAACAAACTTCAGGTCTTTTTTCTCTTCTGTTAAAGAACCTGTTCCCTGCCAACAACCAGCTGCTTCTCTTTATTTTTATATTTTATTTCTCATGCATAAAGCAGGGTGCAGCTTTTCCAGGACAAATTTCACCACTGAAAACGTTTCCCCAAATTTTAGCTTTAAAAGCAACAAGGAAACTTACAGTGGGGGTGAAACTAATCATCTGCTGCTCGTAAAGCTGGCGAAGCTTTTAGTGTTGCCAGCAGATCTCTGATGAGATCTTCGCAGAGTAATGCAGCAAAGGCACACCATGGCTCTCTGTGACAGATCCAAATGTATCCTGTCTGTCCAAAGGGGGCCAGTGGCTCACAGCAGCTGTCGAGCTGCTTTGTAAACAAGTGGGGGACATAGCTGTTTAACCTAGAATCATGCATCTGAAAATATGCTTTGCCTCTCCAAGGATTTTGCTGGAAATGCTTCAAAGGATTCTGTTTTTCCCAGAAAGCTGCATCATGTGGTGTTTATCCACTCCTCGAAAGTACTCACAGCCTTCTTCCATAGGAGAGCGGCACTTTGCAGTTTGACAGTAAAATCACACATGATTTGTTAAGCACAACTTCCTAATGTAGCTCCCTGTCTGTTGCAACAGTCTCCCTGGTGGTAAAAAAATACAGTACATTACACTCGCTATAGCAACTGTGATGGCAATATGCAGATTACATGACCATATCGCTCTCCAGCATCTAAAAAAGAAATATTTATTTTAGCATAGTTGGTACTCTTTTCACAGTCTTTTCTTTCACTGTGCTTTTCTGTTACTCTCTCTTAACTCCATCCCAGGATCTCTCTGATAAAGCTTGATATTGACCATTTTCTTTCTTGCATACATACCTTTGTATCCCAGCTGACCCTTTGTATTCCACTCTGGCCTCTGTATTCCAGTGTCTTTATTTCTAAATAGCACACATAACCCAAGTTCATGGATCATTTTATCTTACAATACATCACATTCAAATACATGTCTTCATTCTCTCCTGTGATTTATCCTATTTTTCTGCTCTCTTCCACCTATTATACCTTTCTTACAAAATATGCTCTGCTGGAAGATTTTTTTCCCTATCTTTTCATTGGATTTTTTACTGAATGTAGAGTAAATTAGGGGTATTCTTGTTTTGAAAACCTGCTACATAACAAATTCCCATCTTTTGCAGATTTTCTCTAAAATGTCTCTGGTTTCCAGGTCAAGGATTACATTTTTTCTGATATTTTTTATTCTTTGTACAGAGGCACTATAGGGAAAGGTATGTTATTTGAGCTGCAGCTACTCATAAAGCCAGGAATAATGAAGCTCTGGTTTGAAGATCAAGTGTTGAATTCTTTAGGACATTCTTTAGGACTGAATTAAATCAACTAATTGTTTTTCCATGTCTAGAATAGAGGCAATATTGTACATCCTACCTTACAGGTATGTGTGAGGTTGAAATAATGAAAATGAAGCCATAAACTACCCCAGACCATCCAAATCACTCTCGAAAAATGTATTGCTGTCCTCTTTTTCTCATTTGGTATTGTAGTTTAGCCTTTTCTCAGAAAAGAGGATTGCCAAGTCTAGTCTGAAGCCTGCATGCTGCTGAAAGGATATTGTACTGAAATAGGAGTGTAGGTGTGGATGAAGACTGCCAGAAGCATCTCCTATTACCCCAACAGGAGAAAATGGCAGCCAACTTCTATATATCCTGTAGTCTGGAAAATGGTGAAATACCATCTTTTTGGCAGCCATAAATGGATAAACATTAGGTAAAAGCTAAGTGCAATGTGAATTCTATCCAAAAAGAGCACAGATCACAAGAAATTAGAGAAGCTTCGAAAATGCAGAAGGATAGGTAAATGAAGGAGGCATGCAACTAGCCCAACATGCTTAAATAGCAGAGATTAGAAATCTTTACACCCATGCTGTCTCTGCACCTGACTGGCTTTCATCTGCATTGTCTGTCATTCATGCTGAGATTTTCCTTTTCTTAGATGTTGCCATGTGAGACATGTCCTGTTTTTACCAGGCAGAGTCTGCATCCACTTGTTGTGGAGGGTCCAAGCACATGCCACATTTCTTCCACAGGATGTACACACGGATCTGGTTTTTAGGGTTGTGGTTTTCATGTATGTCTTGCGAGGTGATTGTTGGACTGTTTGCTTCAAATTTTAGCAGAAGATCAGGAAAGAGAAAAGGTAGTAAAAATTTTAGCAAGTGTCTCTCTACAACACAGAAAAAAAAAAAAGGAGCAGTCTATGGTTTAGGTAGATGTTTCTGCATTAGGTAGTATATGCAATTTGAAAAGAAATATATTTTCCCCTGTTTCTTTCATGAAACCAGAAATCATCCTCCTCAGGCTCTGTACCTGTTGGACAGAAATCCTACTTTACATGCCCTTTAAGAAAATGGAGAAAATAAAGAAAATTTTTTACCAGTTTGATTTATTTTGAGAATATTTTTGAACAGTGAAATTGAGTTTCTTTTGCATTGCTTAGAAAGATCATGTTGATTTGAAGATTAGGTTGTGTTTGGCAATGCAAGAATACTAATTTTAAAAGTATGGATTTTCATTTTTAAAAGAGGGAAACATTTTTAAGAAGGCTGAATGCAAGAAAACAAATTCACAGGATTTTCTATAATTTTTTTTCAAACTTCTGTGTGGAAGTAGAGGAGATTTCTTCACCTTTAGATGTGTTAATTGCTTATGTCTGCCTTACACCCTTAATTTTCCATTTGAAATCAGTGGAATGAGGAGATAAAAAAAAAAATCATATTAAAAGAAAACCAAAATTGGCTAATTTTCATTTTAAGAGACAAAATTACTGAAACCTTTGTTGATATAGGAAATTGTAAACAAACTTTCAGATCATATTTTCCAAGTATAAAATAAAAAAAAAACTGTCAAAAAAGGCTTTTGATTGCAATGACCCCGCATCTTCCAAAACGTATTTTTTGGAAAAAATTTCTGCTCATTCTGCCAAAGTCATTGACATTGACCTTATACATGTAGATTCAAAGAGATTAATTAAAGGCAAGAAGCACTGCTAAATTGTCAGCAGCTGGGAGATGAAAGTGATTCTGGAGAGTAATTCTCCCATGATGCTGTGGATAAGGCAGGACATTTAGTGGATAAATTATCTCCCTCCTGAATTTAAACTGAGTCTGGTGAAATGGTAGTTTTATGAATGTTCCTTTATGGTCAGATCCTATTGCTGGTGGTGTGACTTTTTATAAAGCCAAAACAAAATATAAAATAAATGGTATACTTAACATAAATGTTGTATGTATACCAAATATACAGAACTTACTGTGCACTTGGGATTATACATAAAATGAACTTCACAGTTTTTACATTTCAAAATTATAATTATTTTCTGCCTGCATTTCTCAATATGTTTCACAGGCGTTCAAAATACAAGAGTAGAGTTCCCCTGTGGTTAATTTAACCCTAGGAAATTCCCTAGAGCATAATCAAAGACTGCACAGTGGCTAACATTTCTCTCCTGTTTCAAAACTAACGAAGTTAAATCCTGCTGGCTGAGGCAGTATTTCTAAAAGTCTGTTAGACTTTAAATATAGTAACAGAACAGACATCAGTCATAATTACAAAATGCATTTTTTTACCTGCTGTCTAAAATAGGGAGCACAGCCACAAAAAGACCTCTTCCACAGGCTTGTACCATTCTCATTATCGCCTATGAATTAAATTGAAACTGCCAAAAGTAACAGCAGTGAATTCTAGATATGACAGTCAGACCATTGCCCGTGACAGGAAGGCGAAACACCTTCCCAAGACCCGCCTTGGGATTCACTTTTTTCATGGCTTCATACCCCCATGGGACTCACTGACTTCAAAGGGTGTTCAAGTCGATCATGGGCATAAGGGATCTGCATATCTTAAGCAATTACAGCTGTTGGAAACAGCCCTATTAGGGGATAAATCCCTGTTTAAAGCATGCAGGGAACAGGAAGGTTGTTTGAGGGGACCAGAGAGAGCAATGCTGGATGAACCCTGGCAGCACTGACAAGTATCTGAGCTCTCATTTTTTGTCAGCATTTGTGTACCTCTTCACTCAGGATATCCCCACAAGGGAAAGAAAAATGGGAAAGTCATACATATGCATTTTGAACGGATATTTATGCATATTTTTGCAACTGCTCAAACTTAGCATTCTTGTCACTGCCTGAACCTAAGCAAGAAGTAGAAACACAAACCATCAGTCCCACCAGACAACACACCTATAGAGCAAAGCAAAATCCTCAATACATCAGGGCAGCAAGTTAAGTACCACTCTCTTAGCATTATGTGCATATGTTAGACTTGCAAATAGGATAAAAACAATTGGGAATAAGAAAGTAACTACAAATGGTTCATTTTAACAGAATGAACAAGTTAACCATATTAGCAATATTTCTCCTTTTAAATAATCAATTTTGAAACCCTTGGAACCAAACCTGTTGGTGACTGGATAACTGTTCTCTTTATTTCATGAGGAGTCTTGCAAACATGGCTCATAACAGACACCTCTTTTAACCCAAATTGTATTTTCTATCATTATGTTTTAAGCCCTACGCAAACTAGATAGAAAAAAAAAGTTGCTTTCAATTCATGTTAAGAATGGCAACCAGAAGTTCATTATTTACTGTATTTTTATCAGTTAAATGATTACAAATGGACCAATTAACCCTCAATTACTTAAAGAACTAAAAGAAGAGGCTCTTGAAAATTCTCAGGATTTGTTCTCTGCTCACTGATCTGGAGAAAGATGAGATTTTTCTGTGTTAATACACTTCTTCCATCCAGCCCACTTCTGCTCTTTTCTTCAATGTCATCAGTAATTGGATTAAACCTTGACAGATCCCTCTAATTCATTAAAGAAGGGAGGAAGCAACACGTACTGAGGCAAAACAATCCCTGCCCTAACTCCAACATAACCAACACACTATTATCACAGAAAAATTTAGTTCATTCTGTCTTAATCTAGTCAGTGACCCCTCCACCCCACCTAAAAGCAGAGCCATTACATGTTTTGCCACCCAGGATTTTTCTAATTGGAGAGACAATATCTTAATCTTGCCTTTTCTCACTGCTAAAACAACTGGATATAACAAAGCCAATTGAACAGCTAGGTTCAGAGCAAGTGAATCACAAAATTATCCAAAATTAAACTGAGGAGAAGGTAGGTCTCAGCACATGTTTTTCCCACTTTCCTTCTGCACTGTTGAATGATATGGATGTCTGCAGACATTGGGTTTAATACAGAGATTAGACACTTTTCATGTTGGAGCAAATCCAAGCAGGGGGTTAATGGGACTTTTCTGGAGGGATTTTTCTTTTTTGTTAGTTGGGTTCTATTGTTTCTTAGCATACTCTGTTGATAGTGTATTAACCAAAAACTTCACATTTATTACATTAATTCATTACAGTATTAAGAGCTGGAGAATACGGTGGTATTAGTGGTTTTGTAAAACTCTTGAATTAACTTTCAAGCCTAAATCCATAAAAACTTCAAGTGTGATTCTCTGTGTAAACAGTGAGTAGTGCCTGGCAGCAGACACAGACTTTAGGGAGGGCAGAAACTGCATGGCTATTTTTGCATAGATTTCTCAAAGTTTTTTGCAAAAGGTCTCTGCACTCTGTAGTGCCGACCTCAAGTACCCCAGTGTCAGACTGAAATATTATAGTTTTATGAGTTAAACATTTTCCCTGCTTTTTGGAACTGTGTTACAAAAAGCTGCAAAGAAGAGCACCACACCCTGCATGGACAGAAGCCCCAGCTGCCCGCTGATGAAGATAAGATAACAACACAGAGCCAAGGGACTTTCAAAGGACACACAACACCTCCCAAGGTGGGACATGCAACCCCGAGCTATCAGCTGCTCGCATGAAGGGGAGGGGGGAGAAGAGGCCTTGGGTGTGTTGGGTGTATCCGCAGCCGAAGGGGTAACATGCCCAACACAGAGGCTCCCCGAAAAGCAGCCCCCTGAGCATCAGAGCTGATGCAACAAACCCCCAGTGTTGCAAGGGACAGTGTCTGCAAAGGGAGGTACATGGGCATTTCCACCTGGCTCAAAGACGTATATTAATCCACGGCACTCTGTACTCAGCTTCCCGGCTTCCTGGTGGCCCCGGCGGCCCGGCGTGGCCTGGCCCGGCCCGGCTTGGCAGCCTGGCATGGCATGGCGGCGTGGATATGGCACCAACAGGGGACCTTCAACACCACCAGAAGACCAGACGGAAGAGCCTCGGATGGGTGATATGCTGCCATCTAACCCTGGTCACCTCTTCCTGTCTTCCCCAATCCCCCCATGCACATCTCTTTCTAACTTTCTTTCTTTTCTCTTTCCTTCTCTGTCTCTTTTACTATTAAATAAAATACACCAATTTTTTGGCAACAACATCTAATCTCGTTTGATTTTAATCTCGTTTGGGGACATTTTAGAATCTTATATGTTATTTCCAGTTTATGCCCAGACTCTTAGCATTCTTGGCTTTTCTGGGTTTAAACCGGTTCGTGACACCCAGCTCCTGCACCCTTGGCAGCAGAAGCTCTCCCTGATGTACCAAAGCCTCTCCTACCCTGGGCCATCGATGGCACCTGCCTTTCTCCCACAGTAGCTTCCCACCCCATATTCCCTTTTCCCCCTTTCTTTGCTTTGAATCTCCACCAACACAGGGCTTCAAGTTCTGCCCTGTTCCCCTGAACTGGAGTCTGGAAGCAGAGAGAACAGGACCAGTCTGGAGTGTGGGAAGAGGAAAGAAAGAGGATGCACAATATCCGAGCCTGGGGCCCTAGTATGCTTTAAACCAGACCCAGAGTGAATGCCAAGCCAACACAGAAGACAAGGGGGGAAAATCTCACTGCAAGCAAGGACCTACATTTCCTCCTCATGTTCTCCAGGAAAACATCAGGCTGAGTTGTAAAAACTTAAGAACTGCACTTGTTTGCTGCGGGAGAGCACTCGGCAAAGAAATAAATGGGAAGCTTAGTTTGCTTTGGGGAGGCCTGTCCTGTGTTTGATTTATTCTGAATTTATGACTTTCACAAAGACAATTGCTAAGGGGCATAGTGCAGGAAAGGACAGAGGAACCAATGACAATTTTTATCATTTTTAAAAATAAAATAACTGATCCTGCTTTAAAGCCACTGCATTGCACCAGCAGTTTTACCTCAGTTTGTGTATACCTCAACAGGCAAGTTTCAGCATAAGCAGCACCTGTCTCTCTAATTGTTCTTCTGTGTCTTTAAATGCCACCATCACACACCTTCCATTGCACCTGGGCAATAGTTGAAATCAATCTGTTTCTGTCATTACCAATCTATTTTCCTGGGACTAACTACTTGCAATGCCTTTGGCCCTGTAATCATTTTAAACTCTATAAAGCAAGGTTTTCCAGAAGTATTCTATCCATATACTGCTGTAGGGTTTTAATTGCATCAAAACAGGTGTTATCCTTGGATATGTCTTTCCCCCCACCCCAAATAATTTAACTGCAGTTGTTAAAACCTGCATTTAAAAGCCCAGCTTTCCATATTGCACAGTGCAGTTTTTAAAACAATGAGCCTGAACCTGGAAGCTGAACAGAGTGTGAGCTGCAATTTTTCAGAACTACAAACCAATCAATTAACATAACAGGAACTAAAGGAGAAATCTGATTATATGAAATTGCCAGCCAGATGCCAAGAATGCTGTAGGAATTGTGTACAAATATTCACTACTTTTGCACCCCTACTTTTAAAGTCATTCCAGTTTTCAGTATTTCTTCTTTTCCAGAAGCTCTGAGGTGTCTTTTTGGCATGAAACTCAAAAGCAGACATGTCAAGGGCCAAAAAAGGCTCCAAAGATAGTTCCTGTGTGATTTCTCCAGAGACCAAGAGCCATGTGCCCGTGTGCTGATGTTGGCACATGAGCTGGGGCTTTTTAAAAGGTTGTAAATGTAGTTGGCTGACATCTTCCAGGAAAATGATTTATTGACTGAAAAAATGGAAGGCAGAGTGAGTTAAAACATCTTACACATTTTTGACAAATACAATTGAAATTTTGTTTTAAAAAGTTGGAATATATTGAAGTATTCTAGGATGACATCTTCTCAATTAAAGAGTTCAACACAGGGCTGCAGTTACGAGACTGATTGCTGCTTCTTTGCTTCCTTTATCTTTTTGAGTCTTTTAATACTTCTCTTGATTAATGATAAGAGAAAATGTTTTTCAATTTAGTAAAATATTATGTTCAACCCAAAATTATTACTCTTTCTCATATTTTGTCTTTCCACCACCATTCTGAAAAATCAGTAATGTATTTGCTAAAGTCATTGCTCACCTTAGTAGAAACATTAAGAAATCAACCTGAATTGAACAAGCAGTAGCAAAGAACATTTTCAAAAGAGCTTAAAAATGCATCCTATGGCTATAACAAGATTTTAACTTCTTTCACAGCAGTGCAGAATAATTATTGAGGACAAACTGTAGACAGAATATAGAAATCATGCCTTTATTCCTAGAAAAATGTTGTCACACACTTCCCCGATAGATGAGTATTTTCAAGAGGAGAGGGCTCAAGGGAAACCTTACTGCTCTTTATTGGAGGGTATGGAGAAGATGGGAGCAAGATTCTTCTTGGAGGTATGCAGTGATGGGATGAGCAGCAAGAGACACAAGCTGGAACACAGGAAATTCTGCATCAATACTAGGAGAATTTCTTTCTACCGTAATGGTGGTTAAAGATTGGGATAGGCTGCTCAGAGAGTCTGTGAGCCTTCATCCTCAAAGGTGTTCAAGACAGGAGAGTATGCAGCCCTGAGCAGAATGACTTCATTAGTCCGCTGAGAGAGGCTGGATTGATGACCTCCAGAGATCTCTTACTACCCAAACTTCTCTACGTTTCTATGATTACATGATTCTTAGACTGAATGATGAAGAATAAGGACAGCAACAAATCTCATATTTTTTAAGACTTCCACTCTTAGGGAAAGTTCGAGAGGAAAGAGCAGATCCTTTGCAGTATGTGCTGGGAGGACATAGCCTGGACTTTACCCTGGTCCACTGAGGTTCAATACCCTGCCCACCAGGACTTCCTCCTCCATGGACTCAGGCACTTTTATTTATGGTTTGAAAACAGATGTGACTTTCTGCATCTTCTTTGGAAGAGGAAGTATAAATGGAAAGAAAACTCATGGTGAATCCTCTTTTCAGAAGAACTGGAAGACTTCAGCAGCTCTTCAGCCTTCTGTGTATTTCACCTTCCTCATGCCTTGAATGGGAAATACAGGATATATTGTGAAATTCATTAGGAGGTGTGCAGTCTATCTCACTCTAATTCCTTTTCATCATGTTTGCATAAATAAGAGATTCACTGTATGTAAAAAGCATTAAAAGGATAAAGTTACTTGGATTATTTTTTACAAGCAGAAAAATACATCAATCTCCTTTAATTGGGGTCTCTTATAGAAAAGGACCAGGATGCTGATTTGAAACAAATTTCCATGGAAGAGCAACTGATGTTTGAATATCACATTTTTGTCACCTGAAGTGCTAGATGATTGATACTCTTAAGCAAACTGTTTGATGGCATTACAGCTTTCAGATCCTGTTGCACTCCAAACAATTCTGACTCTAGCTATTGGCATAGAGCAGATACTATATTGTCTTACACCAACGTTCAGGTAGAAATTAATGCATTAGAAAAGCAGGCATCTCTTTCAGGCTCAAATCCAAGTTCTTGAATGATAAATGTGCTAAAGATTTTCTGCAGCTCTTTGTGTTCCTTTGGTGATTGAGACAACAGTCTCAATAACACTCTCCTTGTACTCACAGCCTTTTTCTCATTGCTTTTCTCAAAAAAAAGTTTTGAAAATAAAAAAGCCTGCCAACCAGACTTCCACTAATTACTTGTTGCCTAGACAGGATCCTCAAATTCACATCTCTTCTGGAAGTATATGTAAGTGAATTGTTCTTTAAAGAGAAGAAATCTGTAAATCTCTTTTCCCTTAAACACCACTACCCTCTCACTTTTGATGCAACTGTCTCAAAATACTCACTGCATATTGTGCTTTGTATTAGTTTGGCATGGGCTGGATTATGAAACAGCAGTCTGGTATTATGCACTGGAGTGTTTATGTGGATATAATGCACCATATCTCTCTTATGGAGAGATTCATCTTAGATTTGTTCAGTTTTTTATTCCTCCATAATCATTGTCCTTCGATTATGTTACCCATGCTACTGTATCAAATACTTTCATCACTAGTTCAGATCCAAAATCTGGTGACTAAAACAAGATTGCATCTGATATTGCCACAGTAGGGAAATATGTTAAACCTATCCCAGATTTGCTAGGCTTAGATCATCAGTGATATAATCAGGTAAATAAAGCCCTCAAATCTGCAGCATGTCTCAAGGGAAGATGATTATGTTTCAAGGTCCATAAGTGATTGAAAAGGGAAGGCCTATTGTTTGATCATTGTTTTTTTCCCCAAGTGATGCTATCTCTCGATAAACAAATAAATAATTTGGCATAGGGATGTGTGTTATTGTTTGTGCTGGACCAGAAATCTCAATAAGCGAGGGATATCACCTTGCATCCTCAATTTTCCAGAGCATTAAATTCACTCGTGCAGGAGCCAAGAAAGGCTAAAAAGCTTAACAATTGTAAATGAAAGCACAATCACATCCATAACTTTTCTGTACTGACTACATGAGAAAGAGCAGCATGGACCAGTTTCCTATTTCACAGGGATAGAGCTCTACAGTAACATACAGTTAGTTCATAAAGGCAAAGTGGCATTAAAAATGCACAGAGTAAAAAAAATCTGCTATTACATTTAGTTAAAAAAACCCACCACACTAGATTGTCTGGGAAAATGTTTCCTACACTTGTGAGGTAGCCAGCCTCGAGGAAGCAAAGGGAAACCCAGTGATCCTACCAAAGCACAGCCTCGTTTGGCTGGATGATGCAGTGGTGGTGGCAGGCTGGGCTGGTCCAGCCTGTGCCTGAACTGGCTGCATGGCCAGGCAAGTGAGCACTCTCCTTGTCCCGAGTATCCCACAGCTCCCCCAACAAAGAGCCACCCAGGAGCCAAACCTGATATGGAAATTTGCTGCACAAAGCACCTGCATAATCTGATGTTTCTTCCAGCTCCTACTTTCTCCTGGCCAGCCTCTAGTGCCAAGGCTTGTGCTCCTGTTGGCATGATCAGGAGGGCTGATGTTCCCCAGGCTCAGATATTGCCCCAACAGCTTGATGGCAGGGCAATGGTGTCACCAGCAGTGAAACAGGGTGATGTTCTCCACCAATTTGGTCCTATTACTGACCTGCCCTGCTGTCTTCACTTGGGGAAGGTGGGATGGGGCCAAGGACAGTGGGGACATCACCCTGAGACCAGGCCACCACCCCCAGCACCCAGCCTCCCTTGCCTGAGAGCATCCAGCCCTTGCCAGCAAGTCCAGCTGCAGTAGCAGCAAAGCAGCTTTAATGAGCATTTATCCCATATGCAGGGATATAAATAACCTTATAAATACAGGAAATACATAGTCAGTGTGAGAATGCCCTAAGGGAGGACAAGGAAGAAATGCAAGCTTCCAACTACCTTGAGCTCTCACTGGCAATGTACCTTCCCAATTAAAAGAGGTAGAAAAATATCAGTTCCCCAAATCTTTTGGCAAGCTCTGCAGTGGTCAGGAAAAGGCACTTTGAAATGTTCTTGCTGAGGAAGTATGTGTTTTATTCTTTTATTGTTCATTTTCAAGTTAAATACATGCACAGTGATTTTTGTAATCTTGAAGATGTATTTTAATTGAATTCCCAAGTATTTTAAGGTCTATTAATTCCACGGATCTTGCAAACGCTGCATTTTCTGTATTCCAGCTGCTGTTTTAATCATGTTCATTAACAGAATTACTTTTACCTGCCAGTGAATATTTTACATTGCATTAATAAATCTTCTGTTTTCTATCAGAACTGAGAAGACAAATAAAATAAAATACCCAAGTGTGTGTTTCCACATGGGTCTAACACTATTCTATTATGTCATTCTACCAAGGGATTTAACCAGATTTGAATATGAAGGTGTCAAAATTAAAAATACGTGCATAATGTTTACAAGTGTGTACTTTTACATTATTAACAATATATTCTTTTTTCACATAAGAAATCAACCAGGTTTTCTCATATGCTTTGCTGTGGTGAAAGTCTGATGAAAAGTCTGCATTCTCTCAGAGGAATAATCAGCAGTTGCCATATCCAGTACCTTATATACTGTATGATCAACTAATTTTCATACATTTTATGAACAACATAAAAAATACAGATAATAAGAAATACATTATATCCTCGAAATTTTAGACTATGTATGTCCCTTAAAAAAGAACAGAAATATGTGATACAAAAGTCTTTTTGCTGATATTGTTTCCACATCGTTTCAACCAATTTTTCTAAAAGCTCTGAAATTCTGCCAGCATCACAAATGCACGGAAGATAAAATGAAACAGCAATTAATCCAATCATCTTTGATTTAACATTAATGTAACTCAGTGCATTAGGCCTTGTTTTACATGCAACTGTGTTGCTCCGACTACACTTTAGAGAGCCCCCAAATTAGCTAATTCACAAATCTTAATTGAACCAAGAAGGATGAGGGTATTCCACTTAGTATGGCCCTTCTGGAACATGTCTCTTCCCTGAGGAAGGAAGGCAGATTAACAAGATTGGCAACTCTTCGCCGAGACAGCAAGAACAGAAAACCTGAGATGCTGCCTAACCCACATTCAGCTGTGCGCTGCTTTCTGCAGAGCTTCAACAGGGATGATCAGAACTTCCAGGGAAAACCTCTGGATCCAGCAGGTCCCTTGCCCTGTGACCTTGTGTGGGCCCACCGATGAGAGCAGGACCCACGCATGCACCAAGAGTGAAGCACGTGCTCACGTGTTTGTGACTGGTGAGCTCGCCTCTTCACTGCTCTGTGAATACTGGCACAAGGCAAAATGATTCATCTTATTCTCATAGTAAGCATGGAAATTAAGAAGTATTAGGACTAATTGCACAATGGTACAATTACAACAGAGTTTTAAACTGCAGAGATGACTTAACTGTCTGTTTTGCATTTTGTTCTTTGCATATTGAAGGTTTGCTGACGGAGATGTAATATTTCCTGAAGATACATCCTTTCACTGTACCCCTTCTCTGAATGTGTTTTTGATTTTATGGGAAGGGTTGGACTTAAAGATTGTCGCTCAATCACATGGACACCAAGCAAAGTTCAATTGCAGTACAGCTTCAGTTAAGGATTCATTAACAGACACTTCATCTGAAGTGCTACCACATTCTCTTTCATACTTTTTTTTTCTCTCCCTACCCCCACTTCTTTCTTTCTTTTTTTTTTTTTTTGCAGCTGAGAATAATTAACTGTTCTTTTGTGACTGTCATTTGTTCTCAAGGAATTAAATGCCACCTTATTTCTCAGAACAAGAATTCAACTGTCATAATTATAGCTTCATTTCAGGAGAAAAAAAAAATCATAATTTATTACAGATTGTTCAGCATGTGAAATAGGTTTAAATGTCTTTGAAAGTAAATTGTGGCATGTCACGAAGGGCTTTTGCCATCACTGTAATTGATTTATAATTTTGCATTTAAAATTAACAACATTCATCCATTGTTCTCCTATTATATAAGGCTCTGGCAGGGAGTTGAGAGTTTTGTGTTCAGTTCTGGTCACCACATTACTGTAATGATAATAATAAAGTTTTAATAGCTTAGAAGATAAAAATGATATGTAGAAGTGAAGCCAATGCCAGTATTAAAAATAAACTTCAGACTGAAAATAGTTTTAGAAAAATATACTATGTCCAAGGAAAAATGAGAAAATGAGGGATTTATCTGAATTGTATTAACTTTAAAACACAAGAAAGCTAGACTTAATTCTAAAGTTTACATTAAAGTGACTTACCAAGAATACAGAAAATATATCAACATTAATTTTGAAATAATTGGGCAAAACTACTTCAACAGAGTTCCTACATGTCAAATCATTGGTCTTTTTCTTACCCCAGAAATCTTCAAGAGATAGCTGCAGAACTATGACCTATTCCTGCTTTTCAAAATTACCTGACAGTTGCAGAACAGCAAAAAGAACAATTTCATTTTGTTCTGGGCGATGTTAGTGTTGTGGTACAGTCAAGCATCTTAACTGCCCATCCGTTTATTGAAGTGGTTGTATTTCTGGAATAATGATGTTGAACAATGTAATAGCGTCATTGAACAAAGAGAAAAAATGAGATCATAACATTGAGAACTGCTGATTATACCCAGGGAAAAAGAAAAAAAAAAAGTGTTTGCTGAGAATGCCTAGGAAATACAGAAAAAGTCACGAGTCCAGATCCTGGATGAAAGATTGCACTTATGGGTTTTCAAATGCTGTCTGTGATTCTGATCTCAGTAGTTTCTTCAGGTTTATTTGATTTCATTGATCTCATCAGGTATCACACATAATGACATTAGTGTAAATGAAAACAGAATTAGTCCCATTAACTAATTATTCTACACACAGTTATGGGACAGAGAGAAATTAATGAAGAAAGATGAGAAGACTGATTTTGTCAGTTCTGCCAGATAAACAACAAGAAACAGATTCCCAATTGCTCATAGAGATTCCTGTTGTGGTCTCCGTCCTTTGGACTGCACAGCCCCTGAAGAAGGTTGCATACAGTGAATACAAATGTGAGAAGAAAAGACTGATTAATTTTTTTTTTTTTCCCAATTGCATGGAGATCATCACACCAGAAACTTCTACGATACTTCAGGTAAGAAAAACCTGACCCCTTGAAAGCTATTACTCTCATTTAAGGCTAAAAAAGGAGATTTACAATCTGACTCTGTCCCACAAAAACAGTTTCCAGTAATCTCTACCTTTTGTTTACTCTTTTCCTGATGCCTTATATGCAGAATCACATTTCATGAAGCTTTACACTTTCCAAAGAAGCCATCAACAATAAAATTATATCTTCATCATTGACATCTTCATCAATTAAATAATATTAAAAAATGCTTCATGCTAGGTTTTGGTTGGGTTTGGTTTGGTTCATTTTTTTCAGATTAACAAAGCAAAAGATTAACATCGAATCAGAGTGGGGAAACTAAGACAAAGCCATAAAATGTAGCCGAATTTTATTATATTAATGACAGCAAATGAAGCTGAAGATAAAACCAGTCCGCTGGAGTCCCTGAAAAGAAGATGGGTCCTGGAGCAGTCGGTGGCTGACAGGAGTGCACAGAGTACAACAGTCAAACAGCAAACATTGCCATCTTCTACTGAAGCAGAAGCAGCTGAAGGGCATCAGTCTTTCCTTCTCCTTCTTGTCTTTGGAAAATTTTCTCCCCAGTTATTTTGCATATATAGCTTACGATGGTCACTGCCTCTTCTGCAGAGCAGTAAACAAGAAGTGTTCCCCAGAACACTTTTATTTTCCATATGCACCTCCAAAGTCCCAATCTAACAGATGCTGTGAAGGCCATGAGATGATACAAACAAAGACCAGGGACAGAACAATGAGAGGTGGTTGTGCTTACCACACCAAACATTTCCAAACTCTACAATGAAAAGAACAGGACAGTGCTGTCTTTGCACTGCAGAGAAGCCTGCTGGAATATAATACTGCTGGGAAACTCAAGGTCAGTTTCCTCTAGTAAAAATACTGTCATGTAATGTTGTCAAGGTCAGTGTCAGCTTGGATTACCTGCCATGCAAGTGCCAGTCATGCATGTTCCGCTTGCCTTGGGCTAGTCTAACTTGAGCTCAAAGTTTTCAAAAATGTGAACGCCTACGTCCTCACTGGCTGACATGGGACATGCAACCATAATGCAGATTTCACTGATAGTGGCTGATTTTAGTAGCTGGAGCATCGAGTCTGTTTTACCATAAAATCTTTTTTCTCCTTTTATAAAGCACATATAGCTTGTCTTCACACTCTAATCCAGTCATTCAACAGTGAGCTTCCTCACACTGAAAACATGCAGTGAAAACTATCTTAGAGCTGAAACACCAATACCCCTAAGAATGGTGGCTCTCACTCCCTATTCTCCCCTAGCATCTGCTTCTGGAAGTTGTTGGATTGTTTCTTCTCAGTGATTGGAAGTAAAAGCACACTTGGAGAGAAATGAATTCCTAATTTAACATACCCCTTCTGGGTTTCTCTTGTGCTGCAGGACTGCTATAATGATCTGCTGAGATGAGCTGCTGCCTCTAGCAATCATCTTCTCTGCCTGCCCACCACCGCCTTTCCCCAGCAATGCCCTGGGGCTCTGTAGCACACAGCTAACAAAGCCAAGCTCCCAAACCTGCCCTGTTTATCGAGCTTTACAGTCCTACTTCCTCAACCCTCTTCATCCTTTGGACATCACCACACACAATCCATCCCACTCCCAAACTTGAGAAAAAATACCATCAAAAGCTGGATATTTTGTACAAAGTATGCTCTATATATGCTTCATTATTTTTTTCCAGGACCTTGCTCAATTTCTTGGAATTACTCAGGAGTTATTTTCAAGGTCAACATGTATTTTCCATTAATGTTTTTGTGGTTTAGATGGTTCACCTGACATATGATGATGTCTCAACCTCAGCAGAGCTTCGGGGGAAACTGGGAAGGGAAATAAGGACAGGAATGTTGCAGCTTCACCTTAGGGTGGGAATTGCTGCCAGGAATCAGGCTAGAGGTGAGGAAATGATCTGGAGCGTGTGCTGAGGGGTAGTCTGAAAGTCAACTCTGTCAGGCATTTGTCACCAGTGTCTGATGTGTAGAATAAACAATTGGGCTGATTTTTGAGAACACACAGAGACAGTCACACTCGGTGTCTATACTCACTAAATATCAAGAGGGGTGATATGTCTGCTCTGACTCGGGCCAAAATTGCCACTGCATCTGAAATAGCACATAATTTCAGGTAACCAGGTCAGATTTGAATCAGTGATCCAAGCAAAAGGTTCTTTTTGCTCCAGTTATCAGATTAATCTTGGCCCCTGTGATCACTTCTAAACTTCACTAATTTTATTAGAAGGTTTTGCAATGATCAGATTTATGTTGTTCCACATTCTAAAATCAACTGCTGTGCCATACATAATAGCAGTGTCCACATTTTATACCCATTTTATGAGCCATATTCGTTATTCTTTTATTTTACAAGAAAAGAAATGGCAACTTGTCAAAAAGTGAGGGATTTATTACTATTGCTCCCTTTGTCTAGAGAGAAAATGCAGTGCGATGGTGCTTTGGTTTTGCAGTGATCTTCCTTGTAGATCACCATAAAGAAATTGTTTTATTTTGTTCCATCTCAGGCAAAGGTTATAACCTCTTCCAGGTTATGCTTATCTTAATGCTAACAAATTACTTCCTTTTTTTTTTTTCCATCTTTAGTAATATGGAATTACCATCATTTGAAAGAACTGTTTAGGTTCCTTGACCAGAAGAGGCGTTTAACTATGTCATGTGTGATGTATGGTGCATTTAATTGCTCTGTGCAGCTATTCAAAAAGCATTCAGAAGTAATCATTTAGCATTAATATCCTGGGGCAATTCAAGGTCACAGTACATTAAAAACTAATTCAGAGTAGTTCTAGAACACATTTTTCATATACAGAGATACATAATTCTTTTATGATAAAAGTGACAATGGTATTGCAGCGTGATGAGGGGATGCGGGTATTCTAAATATCTCTTTCTAGTCTCAGCTGTAAAAACAGAAAGACACCTTTTCACCATTACTCAACAATCACTAATTTCCAATAAACACAACACATTCAGATAACTAGTGATGAACAAATATGCTTACAAGAGCAACTTGATTTAGAAGCATTTTTAACCAAGTACCTGATTTCTCTTTTGCTGCTCTTCCTAGAAGTCAAGCTTATGGACAGATTTTTATGGACAGACCAGCCTGAAACAATTCTGACACATCCACACATACTTATGTGTTTGGTACTCCCATGCAAGAATTCAAAATAAACCTACTATTTTTTTTCTTAAAAGAATTGATTTTAGATACGGGAAAGGAGAAAGAAAATATGAGGACAAGTTTGCCCTCAGGAGTTGCAGGGTGAGTCGTTCCAGAGTTTGGAGAACAGAGCAGTCACCTCCTCTCTCCGGGAGAGGAAATTCCCTTGACTTAAAGTGTACAACACAGAAAACAAAAACATCAAAGTCAGGGCCTGCATGCATCAGAACATGATTAAGTGTAAAATTATTTATAGCCATCCTTGCTGCACTTACACTTTTACCCACACGCTAAGAGAGATGCTGGCAACCTGCAAGTCAGATCTTGTTATGGAAGGAGAAAACAAACAAAGAATTAAAACAATCACTGCCACTTCACAATTTTACCCAACACCCATTTTCTTTTCCCTTAGAATGCCCAAAGTGCCCAGATAAGAAGCCATTCAGATTGTGCAGCTTTTGGGAAAATTAGGTATACTCTATTGATGCAACAAGACCTCAGCTTGGGAGGAAGAGACTGAGCTGAGCTCAAACCCAGAACAATCCCCTCCTGCAGGGGCTGTATGAGCCTTCCCTCATACCGGGAGGCTACAGCTGGTGCCGGAAGCTGGGATTGGAAACTAACCAGATCAAAGCTGTGTCACTTGGGTCTGCACCAGCTGCACTTGCAGTTCACACTTCTGCTCTCCTGCGCAGATGTAAAACTTGAACTGAGGACCATCACTTTTTAGCTCTGAGGATGACAGCAGATGAAACACAACATATAAGCATCAAGAATTGAGTATTGGACACCTGCTGGTGTATAGTGAATTAAAGCACAGTCAAAAGCAGAGGCTGCCAGACACCAGTTTTTCTATTTCTATTAAAAAAGAAAAAGTAAAAGGTTGGTTGCAAAGGGAACCATGAACAGAAACACTGCTGTAGGCAAGAGGTTAAGTGATGCACTACAACACATCACATACTATTTTCTCATTCCTTCCTTCCATTTTTTATATAACTAATGAAGTTTCTAATTAAGAAGGCCCTTAAATTATTAGTATTAGAATGTAAAATCCACTGATGAGCAGGCAGGCTGTATCCCTCATCATCAGCATTACTGTCATCAGCTTCATCAGGGCACATGTATTGCATCTTTTAAGGTTTTTGCTTACCTTTATTGCATTTTAATAAAAGCCCAATTTCTAAAGGACCAAAACGCCACTTTCAAAAGAGACACAAGTAGCAAGCCTGAAGCAGAGCATCCACTGAAATGCTGGGCTAAGGTTCCTAAGTGGTGGATATGCTGGAATGTACTAGCTTTTTATAAGTTATCTCACATAGCAACCTGGTAATCATCCCTCCATTAGATGCATTAGATCAAAGTGAACTTTTTAATGTAGAGATCAGCAGAAATTGCTGAACATAAGAATTCCTGGTACAACTAAAGCAGCAATTCCTCTTTAGAAAAAAAAGAAAAAACATAGAAATAAAGAAATTAACATTTGGAAATTCTTGCTAGTATGCAGAAACAGCTTGAGTTCAGCTAGAGATACCTCAGATGTGAAAACAAGCACATTAATATACCCAAATACTTGTCTCTGCAGAAACAAGGGATCGGGTAACAATAACTCTACAGTCAAAATGCTCTTATTCCAGTCCTAAGCCACCACTTAAACTGTAAAGATCTCTTTGTTGTGCAGATCTCTGTTCTACTTTAGTCTTTCTCCTCCACCATCTCACAGTGTCCTTTTCTGCAGTGCACAACAGCTCCACAAGTGCTTCACAAGCAAAGATCATCAGTAGCAAAAGGAATTGTGAAAGCAGTGAGTTGCAACAGCATGTGGAAGAATATGCTAAAATCATCCTGAAAATATTTGTAAGGAATACCTCTCAGAACTTTACTTTTTAAATACCAGCATCTATCATGCTAGGCATTAGTGTGGCAAAATGTACTGTAGTAGCATTGCATTTTTCTTCAGGATCTTATTATTTCTCTGTAGGCAAGCATTAGTCCTTGTGTATCAGTATCCAAAATATTTTTAGTAAAAGTTTACATAAGACTAAGAAAATGAAAATTCTATTTTTTCAATTCCGTTTCCTTTTGAATTTGGGACAATAAATCAGTTTTTTGAGAAATTGAAGACATCTAAAATTGGATCTCAGTTTAAAACATAAATTTCAGTAACTAAATTCAATTCTGTTTCGATTTTTATCCTATATTAATAAGAAGATTTTTTAAATAAGAGTGTTTATAAACAACATATTTTGACAATAACCTTTTCACTTTAAAATATCTATGTATTGATAATGTTATTATGATCAAGGATAGATTTTTATTTTATTGCTCTCAACTGTTGTACTGTCTGATACAACTGCACAACAGTGGTGAAAGAAGGGAACTATTAACATCTCTTTAATGATTAACATTCTTTTTAAGCATCTTCAAGTGTGCTAGAGCTGTTTGTCACCAAAAGCTCAGACCCTGTCTTTGTCCTTGAGAACTGATACTTGAATATAAAACACAATTGGAAAGCCTAAGAAACAACTGGGTGTGAAGGGCAATCAGGATGATAGTTAAAATCACAATGACACACAGATAGATGTTTATGTTTTGACTTAGCATCACTGTCTAAATGACCAGTCTTAATTAGCTCAGCAGTCCAGATAAAAACCTGCATAAGTATTAGCAGATTTTTTCTATCAGTGAAATATTGAAACAGGTTTCAAAGTAAGTATATTCACAAATACTCTGCTGTGTTGAGAATTTCTTAGGCACTTGTAATGCAGACCTATCCAGAAACGTGCTGCTGTCATTGTGTCACATCGTGTACACAATGTGTACAAAGAGATCTTGTGCCCACAAAAACAGCACTCACACGTTATTTCCTTGCTAGTTAACAGATGAGCACACATGTCTAAAGGACTAGTTCTTCTGACTTTATTGATTTTCAGTATGAAGTCAGAGGAAGGTCAGAAAGCCACCACTGCGGCATCAAGAGAAAACTGAATATGGCACACAAATCAGTGCAGAGTCACAAAATGTGGTCAGGCAAGGTAACAAGTAAGCTTTCAGGCAGACCTCAGTCCAGTCAGAGCTCACAGACTTAACTGAGAACCTGACAAAAATCTGTGTTCCCATTTCCCACCAATGCATTTGGTATTATCACTGTGAATTCATTCTCCTGGTCTTTTTCTGTAGCTGGTCAATGTGATACAGTACAATGAAAAATCCTCTTTTTCTGTTTCCCGGTCTCATTAACAGAATAAATTTATGTTTTAAAATCCAGACATTTAAAACTCAAATCTGCAGAAAACAAATGGAAATTTCACATGGTTTCCACTGTAGTCATCCTATGGGCAAAATAATTAATTTTTGAAACATCTTATAACTCTGACATGAAGGACCCATTCAGAAAATCAATAAAATAAAAGATCTTTAAAGAAAGGAAGGAGACGACATTTAAAAACTAGCCCTATTCATTCTGTCATGGGAATGTTTTTAATATGCTTTCAAATTTTCCTCCCAACATTTGTTATTCCATTCAAGCAGTCTGATTCCAGAAAGTGCTACATAGACAGCGTGATGACCTTCACAACACAAAGGCAATGAATTCAAACCCTCTTGTCTGTAGCTGGTGCTGCCATAGAGGACAAAATAGACAGGAAAAACCTGGATATATGGCAATTTTCTTTGTATGCTCTGCTTTACAGGGACCACATGTTCCTATCTTCTAGGATTTGTTATTCCTAACCAGACCTTTTCCAATAGGTGACCCGAGACAGTCAGGACAGGATGGAGTCAAGATGGAGCAAGCACAGAGCTGAGTGCTGCAGGCACATTGGCATCACAGGGATGGCACATCCCCTCTCACCTTCCCCAGGTGCTTCTTGGGGGCTACACCCCACCTTTGCCATGGCAATTCACCCCAGCTGCTGTGCAGGTGAGCAGGCTGAGCAGAAGGACAAAGCAGAAGACAAGGGGAAGAAGGACAGATCACTGCAGAAGGATCCTGAGTATATGTATGGGTAATTTTCACCTGCCTAATCTAATTACTTTGGTCCTTGGGAACAAGTAATTTCAGTGGGGTTCTGGTTTAAAGCCACATTGCTGGGGGGGACAGACTGCACACTGATTTGCTGCACCTTCAAATCCCCCCATTTATATCTTGTGGGGAGAAGATAAAAACTGTGTTAAAAAGCACACACAGGAATTATATTGCAAAGGAGACATCAGAACAGCAAACTTAATGACTTAATATTGTACAATATAAAATCATTCCAGTTGAATAACTTTTAATTTATTATAATACATAGATGCCAATTATGCCTGATTTATTAAGAGAAGATCAGCAATGCCAAGGCCCTGTGTTTGAGTGGTTGCCATGGTACCCATCTTTTACAAGGACATCTTAAGGATCATTAAAGTGTCAAGGTGATAAGTTTGACAGTCAGTGGATTTAATGATGGATGATAATAATGTTACCTCTTCACATCCCGAAACACATAGGATTCAGGAGGTACAAATTTTAAGAATTTTTTAAAAGAGACTAGCTGGAGCTGACATAAAATATGTTAACTCAGACTATACTCTGCTCCCTTTAGTGTAAATTCCTTAACCTCAGGTTTTTTAGTGATTTCAGGTTGCCACCATTCCTCAAAGCATCTCAACCTGCTTTTATCAGATCTCACAGGCTTACCCCTGACCAGGGCCTCCTGAACAGCGCAGGAAATGATTTTGAGGCTGAACATTGCCAATCCAGCTCCTAGCAACTCTTACAGAATATTTGATGGTAAAAAGGGAATTGAAAAAAAAAAGAGAGAATCTCTGCTGTGGACTGTGAAAGAGACCTGATGGCAATATGTTCTGCATCTAAGCATCTAAGCTCTACCCCAGCTGTCAAGCACAACCAATTCATCTCACATTGGACATATAACAACCTTAGGCTGGTAATGACTTTCAGTGACTTGCACAAACCTGATACAAGCCAATAGCTTGAATACAAAAGGATCCAGAGGCCTGAGCACAACCCTGAGACTTAAAGATGCAGACACAGGAACCATCATGATGTTATTTTAGGTGCTTGTTTCTGTTCTGGTGCAAGAGGTCATCCTTCAAAAAAGTATCTGCACAGGAAGGAGAGCTCTCACTGACACACACAGCACTCTACCACTTCCCTAACAGCAGCAGCTACCACAGTCTGCTGTTTTTTGAAAATACGATATCCTTGTGCTTTTCTCTTTTAACCTGCCAGGAATATTACTCACGTAAGATTTTCTCTGAAAAAAAATAGTTAAGTCATTGTCCCTCACTTTGTAAGCTGTAAAGTGGTGGTACTATGTATCTCCCTTCAGTGTGATGACAATGTCATCAGGCTGATAATTTCTAGGATACCACTGCTAATTTCAACCCATGGTTCCACTCAGGGCTAAAATCAGCATCATTTTCATGTAGCAATTTACCAGTTTATCCTTACTATGGATTAGAGTCGGACATCAAAAACACTTTTTAAGAGCAAGTCTATTATACTGACACTGTTTTCAACCTGCCCATTGGACTGGTGTAAATAAAAGACAAGGGATTATAGACCTAAACCTAAAACTCACCACTAGCAGCCAGCACTTGTGCCTACTAAAACTGTTCTTCTTTGCCAAGCATCACTATGCCAGGTATTCCATGTCTAGTGTAAACATATTTGACAAGCATAATCACAGTTTAGCCCTAGTATCTTCTAGTAAAGCTATTCTACTGACATGAGAATAATAGTCTAGGACAAGTACATAATGTTTTCCAGTCATTCTAAACAATTCTGTGCATACTTTGCTCCAGGAGAACAATTTTTCCTGTGCCAACATGGACTCTCTTGCTTGACTTGGCCTGTGTTTTTGGCAAAAGTTCCAAGCCTTGACAACTTCCTCAGTGTCACTAATCATTTGGGACAAGTACTGGCTCTACCTTGGATCTTTCAGTCCCTGAACAACTTTTGTGTATTCATGCAAATATATTTTTCAGTACCATAGCAGCGACATCCTGGCACTTCTAGACCTACAGGTTCCTCAATTTGTGGAGCAAGAGTCTGGACCACGGATCTTTACCTCCCTGTACTAGCACCCTTTGCTTTCTAGAGAAATCGCTCAGTCTCTGTGAAGACTTCACATGGATCTGAACAAACTTAGGACACCCTGTTCTGGACCTATTTCTGTTGCAGAGATTCTCCTGGTTTAGGGTAGCTTAAACAGGATGCACAGCAGTCTCTCAGGAATTTTTGCTGCTTAGGTTATTGAGTTTTGCAGATCTTCGCAAATGATGACTCATTTTTTGCATCATTTAGTATTACACAAGCCTACTGGGAAGCACTGTCTTCCCTTTCCCATGCTTCATCCTGGACTGAGCTGTTTCTGCTTTTCTGCAAGTTCAAATGTTAGATATTACTGTTTCCTAAATGCCTTGACTTGGAGTTCAGTCATGGTCCTTTTTCTTACCAGATGGCTTTTAAAGACTGCAAGATTTTTTTTTAAGATTTGACACTATAGAGAATTTTATGACCTGTTACATCACAGTCCTTGTGATTAAAATATTTCCTTCCTGTAATTCATTTTCATAGAGTTTGCAGCATTCTTTAAATTTATTAACCACAGCTTGAGGGCTAGTCTATCCTACCAATAGGATAGGTTACGTGAAAATGAGTGAAGTGAGCCACTATAATCAAGCAACACAGAAACCAAAAGATACTTTCTGAATTGTTCACTCTATGCCAGCTGATCAGTACCACAGGGTAAAGACCTTCCTTTACCTCCTTCCATGTTTCCAAAGAATAGTAAATGTTCAAAAATTTCTGTTGTTTTAAAATTTCTGTGTCCTGGTGCCACTTGGTTTTAAAAATTCCATAATGGACACATACTTACTTTGAAAGCCCTGTTTCCAATACTGCTTAACTGACAGAGCACTGACCTTCCAAAAGCACAGTTTTCAGATTTCTGTTATTGCTCACAGTGCATGAATTTTATTAAACAAAATGTTCCACTATGTCTATTGAGAATCAAGAATTTTCACACAGTTCAAATGTGTGTTCTCTGTCAAAATACATAACTTTCATCTTGGACATTGATTTGATTTGAAATCTAATTGGGTTCTTTCAAACAATGACTGCCATTTCAACACTTCTGATTTTGTTGTGGTTTTTTCCTGTTGAAAATCAGACTTTCTTGTCCAAGAAATTGTGTAAATGCACATGATGTTTCTGAAAAAATCTTTAATAAAAGAAAGTCAGTGATGGCCTTTCTTTTCCATTCACCTGAATACTTCTGCAGCTTCCCATTGTTCCTTTTCCATGCTTGATGAGCAATCAACATTTTGACAGATTTTTCCCCTGAAAGAGAAGTTTAAAACAGGAGAGCGATTATGTCAGAAGCAATCCCTCTGCTGTGCCCAGTCACAGCACAGAAAAAGAATCACATGATTTACGACTCACAGCAGCCCAACAGCACAATTCAGAATCGTCATCACTCATCAGCTGTAAATCATCTGAATGGATGCTTTTTCAAAAACACGGATATTGAATAAATCAGAGGAAATCACAATTGCTTGGTTAATGTTCACCAAACAGGGAGGAAGTCCAAATTTGTTGACTAAATTATTTGTTAAGAATTATTCACTCTCTTTTTGCCAAAAGCCCCCAGGCTCTCCGAAGTGTTAGATCAGTACTAAATGCATGCTTCATAGTGTAATGACTAGGGTCCAAATTAATCTCTTAATAGGAAAGTTTGTGTCCAACCTTCTGTAACTCATATCTGTAAGGAAACAGGTTCCCCATTTGCAGAGAGAAAATGGAGCTGTTTTCTCCTAAGCGGAGAGCTGCCTATTGTGTAGGTAATTACTAGAAGGCCTGTGTTGACCTGGCAATGAGGTAGTATATCTAAATACCTGAAGTGAAGGAGAAAAGCAGAAATGAAAGCAGAGGCCCCATCTGTTAGACTATAATGATTGTGCTATTTGAAGGCAGAAAGGTTTGTCTGAAGCAGCTGGTTTCTCTCCAAGTGACCTTTTAGCATTTCTGCTTTTGCTTTCTGACAGATGTGTCAACTCAATAATTTCAAAAGCCCCTGAGTAAATAACCAATTGTGAGCAAGGATGACCCAAAGCGATGACAAAATGGGTGCACACACAGCACATTACAGAACATAATACCTACTGAAAGAACAGGGAACATTATCGAAGAGGAAAAACATTTTACTCTTTATTTTTGAGTAAATGGTTTTCCTGCTCACAGATCAGTTGTTTTCTAGGAAAAAAGGAACTGTGAAGTGAATGGAAGGGCATTGTGGCATGTTTGCCCTTGGAGCATGTCTGTAAGCTGGCTGCAGGACTCAGGTGTCATCTCAGAGCTCAAAATGGACTTCAGGTCCCTCCCTTGGCCCACAGATGGGAAGGACTGAAGGCCACAGCTAATTCACTTTGTGAATCATTGGGAAAGAGCAGAGAAGTTACTGCAATCAGACAAGACCCAATCAAGTTTAAAGTCCACTGAAGAATTTTCAGAAGTGATGCAGATTATGCTTTTAGCCCAAAATTGAAGTCTAGCTGAGGGGAAAGCCAGAGCAATTGGAGACCCCTGAACATGCTCTGGTTTGATGATGCTCCACCTGCTTTGCTGAGGGCCACACCATTAGAAAATCCTTCTCCTGCACTGCTATCACAGACCCCTCCACAAAGAGTCAAATCTGCTATATTTAGTCATATTCAGTCATATTTAGCCGAGATGCACTTCAAAGCCTGCAGAGCTTTAAAAGAGCTGCTGACAGCACCAAGTCAATCCCTGTTCTACCAATGAAGAGCAGTACCACAAACAAATAATTACATGTTAATAGGTGGCAATATATGTCAATTATGTTGGCTGGGTCTCCTTGCTTCCTTACAATGTGGGTTAAAGTGATAACAATAACTAAAAAAATAAACCTTCTTTCTATTTGTACTTTAGTGGGTAGAAGTAGATAAAAACCCATTTTGGATTGAAAGAAGGGCAATGCTGAAAGTCTGGAGAAGGATCATCCTCCTATGGATCTGTCTTAAATTCTCTCCCCATCTGTCTCTTCAGGTGTAAGATATGATGAATAATGCTTCCCATAATGATGCTGTGAGCTATAATTCATTAACTTCAATAATGAATTCTGAGCTTTTGTAAAGAAGGAAAGAAGTGCAGAGGATTATTGAGTGTGAGTGTTGTTTTCTGTTTTTTTTTAATATTACATTTGCCATATATAAATCAGATCTCAAAAGCTTGATAGTCAGAAATTTCAATAGTGCTATGAATGAAAGCCTGTCTCTCAGGTGTTATAAGTCTTTCTGAGCAGGGCCAATGGGCCCAGGCTGTGAACAATTGCCATGTAAAAATTTAGCTGCAATGTCCATCAAAATTAGAAAACACCAGAACTCTTAATTAAAATATGCTTTCAATTTAAGAAGAGATAGCTGTCTTCATCCGAGAGATCTGAGGATATTTAAGGAATGATAATTGCCTTACCAGAAGAACAAATAAAAATGTAACTACTACTGGTCCTGATCACACACATACTCTGAGAATATCATAATGCCTATACTAAGAATATATATATATGAACTTCTTTTTAATCTGTAGTGACATATTCTAATTTAATAGACGTTAAATCCATTCTGTACAATAACAGTCACAAGCCAGTGCAAGACTGGACTTGGAGTTGCATTAATAAAGGTTATAAAATTTCGGATTTTTTGTGGTTGTTTCCAGTTTTGTTACTGATTGGCCATTCTTATTGGAGTGCAGTTGCTGATGTGCATCCAGTAGGAGTTGGTAGTGTTTTAGTTTTGGAGTAGATTTTACATTTTGCTTGAGTTTCAAGTTTTTGTAAAACCAACAAAACTTGCAAAATTGAAATTCCTCTTCACCAAAAATCAAGAAACAGGCTAGATTTTACTCTCTAGTGGCCAAGAAAATTTCCTTAGCCTTCCTGCAGGCATGTCAATTTCAATGATGGGAGGAAGATTCAGATTCCACATCCATGAACGTGTCAGCATTTGCCCTGATTCAGTGATGTAGATCCCACTGTTACTAAATAGGTTGAGAGATGACAGGCATTTGGAAATTATTTTAATTAGAGAGGAATCATGTGAAGTTTTAAACTGTGAGGTTTATAATCAACATTAAAATTCCACGCTTCTACAGTCTTACATGTTTATTGAAGACTCATGCCTTTAAAAGAAATCTGTCTCATTTTTGGCAGAAAATATTGACGGGATGATGGTTCCACAACATGCAATCCAAACATTTAAAAACCCCTAAATATAGGAGCCCATTGCATATTTAACAGTCTTAAGAAATAAACCAACTGTTGGTGCTTGAACTCCCATGGGTCACACAGTTTGCTGAATTTAAATTTTGAATGTAAGTTATTGCCATCTCCTGTAGAATTGTCATGGGTGATGGATTAGTTCCCCTGAATTTACGTGGGGCTGACCTCAATCCTCAGCTCCTCCATTCTTCATCTCTATCACAGTCTTCCCCTCCTTGAAGCTGGAACTGAACCTCGCAAGGGACATGAAGCATAACTAGAAGGGCTTTATACAGGTATGTTAGCCAGAAAAGGAAGGTCAAAGGTGTACCCTCTGATAAATAACATTAGAAAACTGGTAGCAACAGATGAGGAAGCCCCAGTCTTCTCATACCTCTCGAGTGGAGGGACAGCAAGATGGGAGCAAAGGAGGCAAAGTGCTTCCCACTATACATAAAGATCAGGTTCATGACCACCTGAGGAACAGGAACATACATAAGCCTAAGGAACCCAATGAGAGACATCCCTGAGCTCTGAGGGAATTGGCTGATGTAGTTGCCAAGTCACTATGATATTTGAAAAGTCATAGCAGGCAAGGGAATTCCCAGTTTACTGAAAAAAGGGAAACATTGTACTCATCTTTAAAAAGGGTAGAAAGGAGAACTCTAAAAACTATCAACCTTTCAACTTCACCTCTGTGCTTGGGAAGATCATGGGATAGATCCTCTTAGACACTGTGCTAAGGCACACAGAGAACAGGGAGGTGATTCGGGACATCCAGCATGGGTTCACCAAGGGCAAGTCCTGCCTGACCAAACTAGTGGCCTTCTGCAATGGAGTAATTATATCAGTGGACATGGGAAGGGCTACAGGTGTTATTTATCTGGACTTGTGTAAAGCCTTTGACACTGTCTCCACCACATCTCTCTCTAAATTGGAGAGACATGGATCTGACGAGTGGACTGCTAGGTGGATGATGAAATGGTTGGACAGTCACATACAAATGGTAGCTCAAAGTGCAATGGACATCAGTGACAACTGATGGGATTTGTACTGGAACCAGTATTATTTATTATCTTCATTAATTACGTAGAAGAAGGGATCAAGTGCAGCTTCAGCAAATTTGCAGATGACTCCAAGCTGAGTGGTGTGGCTGACACACCTGAAGGAGGCAATGCCATCCAGAGGGACCTGGACAAACTCAAGAAGTGAGTCCATGGGAATCTCATGAGGTTTAACAAGACTAAGTGCAAAGTGCTGCACCTGGGTTGGAGTTGGGGTTGTGGTATCAACACAGGCTGGAGATTCACAGATCCAGAGCAGCCCTACTGAGAAGGACTTGTGGATGCTGGTGGATGAGAGGCTGGACACAAACCAGCAATGTGCACTTCACCCCAGAAAGCCAAACATATCCTGGGCTGAAGCCAAAGTGGTATGGGCAGCAGGGCGAGGGAGAGGATTCTGCCCCTCTGCTCTGCTGAGACCCCACCTGCAGTGCTGCATCCAGCTCTGGGGTACCCAGCACAGGACATTGACCTGTTAGAGCAAGTCCAGAGGAGGCCACCAAGATGATCAGGGATGGATCACCTCTCCTATGAGGAAAGGCTGACAGAATTGGGATTGTTTGGCCTGGAGAAGAGAAGGCTTTGAGGTGACCTAATTGTAACCTTCCAGTTCTTGAAAGAAGCCTACAAGAAAGATGGAGAGAAACTTCTTACAAGAGCATGTAGTGACAGAGCAATGGGGAATGGTTTCAAACTGAGAGTAGGCTCAGATGACATGTTAGGAAGAAATTCCTAATTCTTGAGGAGAAGTTGGTGAGGCACTGGAAGAGGTTGTCCAGAGAAGCTGTGGATGCCCCATCCCTATAAACGTTCAAGGCCAGGCTGGAGGGGGGTCTGAGCAACCTGGTCTAGTGGAAGGTGTCCCTTCCCCTCACAGGTGGATTGGAACTAGATGATCTTTAAGGTCCCTTCTAAACCAAGGCATTCTATGTTTCTTAGATTCTCCCTCCCTTCCTTTAGACACTGCAGCAACTGCTCTCAGTCACTTGCATGGCTGGACCTGAAGATTTTGCATGAAGCTGTCCCCAGAATTATGTCTAACTTTCCCTGCATCCCTCCTCGATGGAGGAAAGCCAGTTTCAGACTAGGGCCCATGTAGGTGATTCACTAAATTTTATTTTGTGGTAATACAGTGCAGGATCTTCAGAGATGCGGTTCATTATAACCAGCTCTGGTTGCTGTCGTGACTATGAGGACATAGAGTCAAGACCATGGACACTGTGCACAGCTCCTCCTCCTCTTTCAGTGCTCAGAAACTTTAGAATCCACATGGAATCCACAAAACATTCAAGAAATAGACAGATGGCTTCACTGCAAGAGCAGCCAAGTTATAGAAAGCCTCTACAGAGTTAACTCCAAATGCCTGGCAATGTCCATCTTAATGACCAATCACACCACAAAGGCAGCTCTCTCAAATGTCTTTCATATAGTACTTCATGCATTCCTATACTTTTCTTTCTTTTGCCTTCAGTAACAAAGATGGGGAGGGGGAATCAGGCCCTCAAAATGTAAGAACAAAAGAGTTGGCAAAAAAATAGTGTGCTCTAAGCCTACACACCAGCCCATGAGCAACAGATCACAGCTTTATTAAACTATTTAATATGCAATACTATTTAATATTAAATAGAAGACAGATACCAGAAGTATAAGGTACATATTTCATGTTTTGGTCCATACTACTATCCTATTATCAATGTACCTTCTCAGACTAGTACTTTAAAATAATCCAACGCATTAAAGCAGTTGTCAGTGACAGCAGCAGCTTGTCACAACTGGGTGTCTTAGAGTCAATGAGAAACGAAGGAACTGTGTTGTTAACTTTCATACTTACTTTTTCTACTGCTCTCTAAGTTGCTGCTATATTTAGAAAAAGTCCCTGTCTATCTCCATTAGGTTTTTATGCAGGTTTTTTCTGAAATCACATTATAAACTCAAGGTCAGCAACCACTAAGTCAAATAATTTATCAAGTCATTACCCAGATGCAGTGCCTAACATTAGCTGCCTCATGATGCAATTTGCACTAGGAAAAAAAAAGAGATCAACTGCCTCTATAAGAAACAAGGTGTATTTAACAACCACACAGTATTAATTTATGCAAAAATAGCTTTTCAATCATGATCATGTTAGATTGGAAGATAAGAGAGAACAGCTTCAATTTGTAAAAGACTTTTTTTTTGAGCGGAGAAAGAAATATTTTGATTGTATTTTTCTGTTCTGCTTTAACTGCTTCAGGGGATTTTCCTATGCATTTTTTTTGCAACACTCTGTTATGGTTCCTGGCAACCATTGATTTTTTTTTCCTGTGTGTTTTCTTCAAAGGTAAAATTAACATGGCTGTTTTCATATAACAACTTTAGTTTACCCTGCACCTTTTCTGAGCAAAATTATTTTATCTCTTCAGTGCTTTGGAGCCACAGGACCAATGGAACTCCACAGAACAGGATCACTGCATGTACAGTAAAAATACACATGGCTTTTTTATTGCAGCTTATTATAGAAGAATTTTTCATCAGACACACAAGTGATTGATTGGAAAAATTGAGGACTGATCTGCAGTGTGAAACTCCTGTTGTTTGCCAGGAAAGCAGAATTTCAGAATCTCCTAGGCTTGGTGCTAATGGTCCATACCTCACCTCAAAATAAAAATAAAATCTATAGTTTCATTCACAAGGTCTCATTAATAAGATGCAGCATAGTTCTCTGCAGGCAGTGGTTGAAACTCCCTAGCAACTGGATTCAGCAGACCAGTCTCCACCCCATTTCTCAGCGGTGCTGCTCTAGAGAGATCAGGTTCTGAATAAAAAGGGCCATCACTACTTACATGTGTCTCAAAGGCTTTCGGAAATCAGACAAGACCATCAGCACAGTCCTTGTTCTATTAAAAAAAATCTGTGGAAATAGAGTGTAAGAAAGGAAAAAGGTCCCAAGCCTTATCCCAGAGATGACACGACCCAAGAACAGGACACATGGATTTACAAGACAGTATGTCATCTGTAAGGCATCCTCAGAATCTTCAGGGTGAAAATCTCTTTGGATACTGTTACTGAACACCATATAAATAAGCATGTTAGAAACTACTTTCCCTCAACCATTTTTACCACATCTGTACATATTTGCTATTTCTAGATCACCTAATATAATACCCAGGTGTTTCCTTGTGTCAGTATGGTAGCTGGAATATGCTGAGATGTTTCTATTACTGATTCACAGGCATTAATTCATGGGATTTGAAATCAGGGTAGTTGTATATAATGGCCTTATCTTTAGAACAGGTTTCAGCTGAGACCTCACAAGGTCTGTATTAGCTCAGCTTTGGGTGAGATCACTTAAATATGACTTTCCCAGTTGTACATTTCTTACTGCAAGGATCCTATTTGTTGACAGGTGAAAAAGAAAAGAATCAGGCTGCCTGGTATGTTTTTGGCCTCATATTAAATTAGAGTATCTAATTAATATCCAGATACTATGGTGGATAGGAAACTGCTGTAATAAACATAGCAAGGAAACTGGAAAAGGAAGCAATATAGCCATCTAGAATATTATCACATACCTTAATCCATCTAAAATGGGAACAACGCTAGTGAAAAAAATCAAGTACGTCTTCATTCAATGTCTGAAGAAAATCGTAAGTGGTGAGTGACGAATTCCCTCAAAGTCCAAACTTAAAAAAACCCCAGATGTGTGCAAAATATCCACAGACTGCTACAAAATTCACAGGCAGATGAGGAACTAGTGGAGAGCTCCCCCTCTAGACCCTTCACCATCCTCATGGCCCTCCTTTGGACACTCTCTAATAGCTTAATGACTTTCTTATATCGTTGTGCCCAAAACTTCACACAGTACTCAAGATGAGGCTGCCCCAGCGCAGAGCAGAGCAGGACAATCCCCTCCCTTGCCCAGCTGGCAATGCTGTGCCTGATGTACTCCAGGACAGGGTTGGCCCTCTTGGCTGCCAGGACACTGCTGACTCATATTCAGCTTGCCATCAACCAGGACCCCCAGGTCCCTTTCTGTGGTGCTGCTCTCCAGCCTCGTGTTCCCAGTCTGTCTGTACATCCAAGATTGCCCATCCCAGGTGCAGAATCTGGCACTTGCCTTTGTTAAACTTCGTACAGTTGGTGATTGCCCAACCCTCTAACTCACCTAGGTCTTTCTCCAGGGCCTCTCTGCTTTCAAGGGAGTCAATTGCCCCTCCCAATTTAGTATCAGTGGCAAACTTACTTAGTGTGCCTTCAAGTCCTGCATCCGAGTCACTTATGAAGATGATGAAGAGAACTGGCCCTGTGAAGCCCCACTAATGACCAGTCACCAGCCTGATGTCACCCCACTTACTATAACCCTTTAAGCCCAATGCAGAAGCCAGTTACAGGGTCATTTTTCTTGCCCATCCAGAAAACTGGGACAACATTAGGCAGCTTCCAGTCAGCTGAGACTTCTCCAAACTGCTGAGACCATTCAAAAATCACTGAGAGAGGCTTCATGATGGTGTCTGTCAGTTCTTTGAGTATTCTTGGATTAATCCTACTAGGACCCATAGACTTAGAGGGATCCAGCTGGAGCAGCAAATCCCACACAAGTTCAGGGTCAACCGAGGGTTTATTATTCTCACAGCCATGGTCCTCCAGCTCAGGACACTAGGACCTTCTCAGTCTATCATCCATATTGAAGACAGAGGCAAAGAATGCATTAAACACTTCTGCCTTGTCCATGTCACTTTTTGTGAGGTGCCCATCCTCATCCTGTAACAGGCTGATGTTATTTCTATGCTGCCTTTTGCCATTAATATATTTCAAATAACTTATTATTGTCCTGCACATTTCTGGCCAGCTTCAACTCCAATTGATCTTTGGCTGCATGAATTTTCTCCCTACAGTGACAAGCTGCATCTCTGTATTCTTCCCAGGTCACCTGACCTGGCTTGCACTGGGCATACGCCTTCCTTTTTTGCCTTAGACCCAAAAAAGATTCCTGTACAGCCAAGCCAGCCTTCTACCTTATTTGCTTGACTTCCAACATTTTGGAATTGTCCATTTTTGTGCCATTAGGAGGCGGTGCTTAAAAAGAGCACAATGGACCCCAGCACATTCAAAATCATTTTCCCAGGGGCCTTTTCTCACTAGTTCCCTGAATAGCCTCACATCTGCTCTCCTCATGTCCAGAGTTGAGGTTTTGCTGCTCTTTTCCTTCTGTCAAGAAAGATTTTAAACTTGATCACTTCATGGTTATTGTGGCCAAGATGGTGCCAGTCACCACATCGCTCACGAGATCCACTCTGTTGACGAGCGGCAGATCAAGGAGGGCATCTTTCTGGGTCAGCTCCCTTAGGGCCTGTACCATGAAGTTATCATCCAGATGTTTTAGGAATCTCTTGGACCTGTTTCTTACAGCTGTGTGGTGTTCCCAGTTAATTTCCAGCCAGTTGAAGTCTCCCATAAAGGACAATGGCAGCTGACTTGGAAGTGTCCCTTAGTTCCTTAAAGAATAATTCATCAGCATCATCATCTTGCCTGGGAGGTCTATAGCAGATGTCATCCAGTGATGACATCTGCATTATTTGTTTGTCCCTTAATCCCTATCCAGAGGCTCTCAAGTGCTCCATTGGCAATGGCGAGCTCCATACAGTCCAGCCCCTCCATTACGTACGCCACCCTCCTGCCTTGTCTGCTCCACCTATTCAAGCAAGTTGACTTTGCATAATTTTGTTAATTTTAAACTTCAGCTAAATTAAATGGACTTATATTTCACTATAACACATTAGAGATTTAGGACTAATTCCACTCAAAATTTGTCTAATACTGATTTTAAGAATATTTGCATTTGTAGTTAAAGAAGCACATTAAAACATTATTGCAGTAATAATATATTGTTAACTTACAAATTGCAAAGATCACTGACATTTATTTCATTCTCCCACATAATATTTGGATGCATTGAACAAACAATAAAGTCCTGGAAACCGTTTCCTGTAACCTACGGTAGTAAAAGCTGCTTAGATACAGACTTGCAGACTTACAAATACTTTTAGTGTAGATAATTTTAAAGGATCTCACTGGTTTAGAGCCTAATTTAAACCTTAAAAAAGGACATCTGATTCTGGCATTGTATAAACCTGTGTGGAACCTCTGGAGAATGAAGCTATGCGTTGAGTAACACATGGACTTCCAGAGTTCATAAAGAAGTCATAATTTTTCTTCCAAATCATGCCCTAGTGGATTTCAAGATGCTGTGGCCAAAATTATAGCATGAACATGGTGCTTGAGTAGTGTATCTGCATTTAATAAACACCTCCTTCAGACAAATGCAGTTGTGCAACACTAAAAGCAGCACAATCAACAGAGAGACAATGTGTGCAGTCCTGTTAAAGATTTCCTGAAAGGAGAAAGCTTTCGATGGAATGACGGTTAGCCTTAACAAAAAAAAAAAAAGGAAAAAAAAAGAGAAAGAGGAAAAAGAAATCCTTCTATGAGTTGAAAAGGGCAAGTGACTATAAAAATGTAATCAGTCAATCCCCAATTGAGAAATACAAATAGAAGGAGGGCCATTAGCCCCAGAGATGTCATCTGTGTCCCTCCTCTCTCTGTCTGTGAAGGGGATGTGAGGGAGAGACAAAGGATGCAAGGCAAGGGAGAGATGCATTTAACTGGCTCACCTCCCTGTGTAAAAGTATATTATGATATTACACCATCTGTTTTTCAGTCAATAGCAAGACTTCTTGCTCCTCAGTGCCTTGCGACACTGACTTGTAAAATGGACACTTAGTTCCACTTTCATGACTAAAAGAGCAGAAAATAGACAAGCACTCAGCTATTAAAGGAACAATAAGAATTAAGGTAACTGATTAATTTGGTAGCTGAACTTCAGATCTTATCATAATCCTTTTCTTGGAGTTTCTGCCTACCAATCTAGGTCCCAGTGCTCCAAACAGGAGCCCATCAGGCTCTAAGCACAGCACTAGGGAAAAAGGGAGATGAGTTTGTGTACATACAACAGAGGTCTTGAGCTTCTTTTGTACCTTTGCTGACCAGGACAGCCGTGCCATATAGGCACAATAATATGAGATAATGTCTGAGAAAAAGAGGAGGGCATCAGGGAGAGAGACAGAAGATCCTGGATGGGGTTTTCTCCAGACAAGCAGCTCCCCTGCTCTCCAGCAGCAGCTTTGCAGGGTGTTCCTCTGCAAAAACATGTTCATTTATTTCTGTCTGCTGAGTCTAACCACATTCCCTTCACTGTTTGTAACAGTTTTGTTCCCTTTCTAAATCTTTTCAGGATGTGTAAATGTAATATTTAATATCATGCCTCGTAAGAGCTATGCTCTGAAAATGGACAGATGTTTCCAAGTAGGTAATGAGTAACATCTTTCTCCCGCTTCCCTGGCAGATGCAGCAGGAAACAAATACATATGCACACATAGGTTACATTCTTCTTAGAGAAATAATGTTACTGGCAGTTTCCTTTCAGTGGCCAAGCTGGTCAAAGAAAATTATTTTTTTCACAGCATTTCATACAATGCAACAGTTGGACTCGATGATCTTAATGGTGGTCTTTTCCAACCTAACTGATCCAATGATTCTATGATTCAAAATCTAATTTTCTCTTTTAATTGGCTGAAACAAAATAAAAATCCCCCAAAAAGCAGCTCAAGCCACCACCAGCTTAATCCAATAGCCATTTCAGTCTGAGGAACAGGAAAAATAGATACTGGTTTCCATATTGTATGTTCTGTAATATAAATTACATCAGTCATAGGAAGTCATTCCAGTCATACAAATAAACTAACAAATATTCATATAAAAAGGGGAAAGAAACCTAAAGGATGTTTATTTTTAAGTGCAGAAAAAACCTCATCAATAATATGCCTAGGACAAAAATCCAGCAGGTATGACTTTTGCTGGGGAAAGGGAGCAGGTGGTCAGTGCATACTCTGTGCACTTCATGAGAATAGGCAGCTTTTAAGGTGGATAAAACATTAAATATCTCAAATCTGGCACATCCAAAATCACACTGAAGATCTTGATGTACATAGTGCTGGCTAAAACCCCTAAATTCCAAATATAACTTCCCTGATTCTTGTATAGAATTAATAGGTACACATAGAGATCAAGGGTGGCAAATGATGCCCACCAGTTTCAGGACCCAAGATTGCCTCGTTATTTTAATGTGCATTTTTCCTGTTTTTCCAACATACTGACATATTCAGTTCATCCAATTCCACAGTCATTTCTTCTGAATGAAAACGTAGAACTATGGACCAAATAACTTCTCCAATGTCTTTCTTCTGCTCAGGAAATTCCAGGATAGGTCTGATATTCAGAGGATTATTATTCAGAATTGTCCATCGAGCTAAGCACACTGTGCAGAGTTCAGGCCCTGGGTTATTCCCTTTGGCTACCTGGCTGCTCGTGGTTAGGGGCAGCACAGGATTGCTTGTGTCAGATTATAAGCTATCATGTCTGACAAGACTTTACAAATTGAAATCTAAATGATAGCCACAAAGGCATACCCAGCACAAGCCTTCACAAAAACAAATAGCAAGATCAGTGTGTCTGGATCTGACACACTGAAAGTTAAAAGCAAAAAAAAATCACCAATCTGAGCCTACCTAGAAAACCATCAATACAGGTTGTAATTGTTTCAGAAGAATAACAATTTATAAATACATCTTGAAGAATTCATACACGCCAACAGAGAGCATTACTGTCTTTTAGAATACAAACTATGGTTTAATAGGAATAAACTTTCATAGATCTTTACCCTCCTCCTATATCATTTAGGAAAGAGCTGTTGTTCTCTAATGGATGGCTTTAAAAGCTCTATATAATTGATTTATTCCTTCTATTTTTCAATGACATTTTGGAGTTATTTCTACATACTATTCTTGGTTTCCCTCCTACCAGCTTTGCCTGACACTTGCCTAAGGGGCTTCTGAATTTGAAATCCACAATTGCAGAAACCTCTTTAAACTTTAGTTCTCTATCTTTATTTTTGCTCTTCTTTTACATTGCCATAACAGCAGCCTGCATTTTGCTGTAGGAAACCCACCGGGCATGATTTATTTTGTTTCCTAAAGTAGGAAAAAGTTTGAAATTTCAGGAAACTATGCTGAATTTTTGAACAACGCCCAAGTAACACATAACCTTACTCTCCTGCTATGTCCTTTAAAAGCCCAGCAGAAAACACATTTCATAGCAAGACCTGGGGCAGATTTGTTAAATACATAGAAGATGCAGCTGGTCTGTGCCCACATGCCAGAGGGGATAGGGTCTTGCATCTCCAGCTGACAGGGCAGGAGGTACCTCTCCATTTCTTGCTCCAGGTCCCACACAGACACTCTGCAAAAAAACCATTTAAAAAAACCCAAAAAGATTTACAAATAAATAAAAAATAAAAACACTCTGATACATATGTTGCTCTGATCATGATTCATTGGATCCCATTTCATCACAGAAAGAGAAATAGGGAAATAATTTTGTCTATAAACAGTCTTCTGAAGAAAGGAAATAATCAAAAACATATAAGGAATAAATTCCAGAGGAAGCCTTAAGACATGGGCAGACTTGACTCCTCAGAAAGGAGGGGAGATTCGCTGTGTAGCTAAGGTACAATCCAAGACATCTGACTACATCCCCAGCTGGATCACTAAGACTCTGCATGACCTTGGGAAGTTAAACATCTCCAGTATAACCCTGATCCTATTAAAATCAACAAGCAGAATTCCCATCAGCTTCAACATTGCAGAGACTTTACCATTTGTGCTTCAGCTGTCCTGCAGCTTATTGGCATCTGTACCTAGGAACCACAGCCCCTCCCGAGCACACACAAACAACATACCAATAAAATTAACAAGTGACATGATCCCAAATACCATAAAGCACATGCTCATCTCAATGGAAATCACAGGTGCCTCTGAAGCAGCCCAGAGCATTAATTACTATAGACCTCTTAAAGTGCCCAGCCTCTATTTCTAAAGATAATGGCCAAGATGAGCTTGTCATGGTGCAACTGGAGACCTTGCACTCCAGATGTAAGGTAGGATAAAATCACCAACTGCAGAGGGAAGCAATGATAAAGAGATGAGCCTAGGCAATGTGCTAAGCAGTCTCTTAGGCTAGCTGCTGTGAATTTGGGGGGTCATCATGGCATACGCTAATTTTAGGGAAGGCTTTGAAGCTGCTTCACCAACAGTGGTGGAGAGCACTTTGTGAGAAGAAGAAACAGGAAGGGAAGGATGCACACACCCCATTTGCTTGTAAGGACATAGATTGGAGCTAATGATATTCTGCCAAAGCCCAAAACTCATCCAGAAATTATGACATAGCAATGAATACCAGCAAATAACCCTCTCTGCAATGTTTACTTAGCTCTGACACAGAGTTATCTACAGATATAGATAGAACATGGTAAAACAATCCATGTGTTTGAGCACCTGATGTGTTGTTAGCTGTATTCTATTTATATAGAGTCTCTAAGAGAAACACATGAACTTCCAGAAAAGGTTTGAGTGCTTAGGAGCTGACAGTTAAAAAAGACACTAGAAGAATAAAAGAAGGCCAGGAAGATAGCGGTTAATTGACCTTTATTGTGTCTTCTGGTTCATTTAGAAATGGAAATTAAATTAACATGATAATTCAGTCCTACTGTGTTAAGATTGCTATAAACCCATTAAACTTTATGGCCACTGATTTAACATTTTTTTCTATTAACTGGGTTTAATTTTCAATATTGTTTTGCAGGTTCTGAAAAGTGGTAGCTTGAAAGAACCCGGGTGGATGAATGACTGTGTAGCTGCTTGATGCCAGTGGCTCAGTTATTGAAAAGCATGAGCCCAGTCTCTCACAGGCATGCACTGATTCTGGCACCCATCCTATGCAAAGCAAAGGGAAATACTCTGTAAAATATGGGCTTTCATAATTTCTAGAGTAAAATTAAGCCTGCCTGCCAACCTACACCCTAAATTTACTATCAAGGAAAGAAGGTAATTATTTCGAACTGTGCTGTCTCCTGATTCAATATGTTTGTTTCAAGAAATTTTAAAACTCACATTTTGCTGTGTCACCTTGCTGCTTCCTTCTGTCTTCTGGGCTACTTCTTCAGAAAGAAAAAGTGATGTACATTTCACAAGCCCTAAACTTGCAGCTACCTCTGTGTAGATATATGCTGGTGGCTGCACAAAGCCTGAACTTGTTGTTATTCCTTTCTATTTGATTATTGTATTTAAATAAATGCAAAAAAAATTATTTAAAAATTAAGTGATCAAGTGTAGAGTAGAGCGAGTTGGAAATATTTCAGGAACTTTCATGCTACAAACTCAGAAGGGATGATTGAAAAACACACACATAGCAAATTTAGGGAAAGGTTTCTCAAGACCACTAAATATCAATTAAAAAAACCTGGAAATATAAGGGTAGTCCTCTAAAAGTGTAATTCAGGAAAAGATAGTAAATGTTATTCTATGCAGATTTATATGGATATTTTTTCATGCCTTAAGAAGACACTGTGCAATGTTGCCATGCTTTTTGCATAACAGTCTTTTCTGGAGGCTGATAGTACTCTAAAAATAATACTTTTCTTCCTGTGAAGCAAGAGTTAAGTGGGAGGAGACTGGAGATTGTAATTTCTGTACTTTTCTTTCTGAGTACTATTTATTTCTATATGCACATTCTTCCTTAAATAAATGATATGAAATTCATAATATGAGCTTTCTGTTTACTGTACATTTTCCCATGGTTACTTCTCATTAATTTCTCATAATAAAACACTCGCTTGCACACTAAAGGAACTTTAGTAATATAAAAGCATACAGAAAACAACTTGTAACCTTTCATAACAATATATTTCGGAAAAAATCCCACTCCAGTAAAAATGACACCAACCTATCCTACATTTTTCCTTCTCTTATTTTTTAGCTGAATCTAGAAATATTCACCAACCTCACCATGTACCAACCATGTCTGATATGACACTTGGCTCTTTAACCTGCCAGAGCTGTCAGCAAATTAGGGAATAAAGCAGTTTCCTACTATTCTTGGCAATAAATGCCTGTCTGTGTCAATTCACTTTACATTGATATTCATTATTGAGTCAACACTGCCTGCTTTGCAGTTTGTCCGCAAATGGCTAAACCCCAGCTGCACCTCTGCCAACACCAGGCCAGAGCAGAAGTAGATCTGGGTCTAGAGAAGCAGCAAGGAATTTTTCCAGGCAAGTGAACTACCAGGATATGATTTTGGAGAGGAGTAGAGGAGGTGATAAATGAAAACAGACAAGCTTGGAAACAAATAATTGAATGGGAAACAGGGGCCTGAGCAGAATACAAATGGCTAAACTCCATATAAGGAAAGGTGTGGGCATTATTTATACACTTTTTACCTGAAAACTCAGAGATATAGGAGGTTTATTTAGCTTTCCAGGCTTGATTTCAAAGTTTTAAGCATGGTAGTTTCTAATTTGGCTTTTAGATGATTTGGAGTTGCTATGAATCCATCTTTCCACTTTCCTACCACAGAATGCAAATATTTGTTCACATAATCAAATTCTATAACTATCACATGCTGTCCTGCATATATATGTGTGTAAATACCATGATCTCCAGAAAACATTTCAGATGATGGTTGGATCAAACGTATGTGGTCTTATGCTTGTAGCAGATTCATCAATCCTAGTCGAGGCTGTTGCAGACTTGAAACTAGTTTTACTCCTATTTTGTGCAGAACACTGCAAATTCACCTCCTTTTCCTAACCCATGACTGATATAAAGTCTGTCTCAGTGCAAAACATACAAACATATCAGCTCCTATGGTGCTTCATGACTCCTTCCTGGGAGAACCTTTTGTTTTGGCCATCATAGTCAGAATAGGAAAAGCAGGTAAGTTTAGACCATGCTGAATGAAAGGTGAACTATCTATTTTTCTCTCCAAAGAAAAAGGCCAAAACTAGGACAATTTATTAGCTAGGGGTGACTGAAATCTTTCAATTACTTTTTTCATATAGAAGAGTATAATATTTTATTTGAATGGACAGTCACAGGGAATATTTGTTTGTGATTGAAATTTAGAAACTTTTACTGGAAAGGTCCAGATCCTGTAAGATAAGAGGGTTTTTTGGGATTTGTGGAAGAAGCTGTACAAAACTCTTTTTTTTTTTTTTTTGTAATTAATACAATAACTTTCCTACTAGACCTGTATTTCCACTGAGTTCTAAGGTAACTACAACAAAGCTGCATGGCAAGCTGCAAGCCTCCTTAATGCTGCTTCTTTGGGAGAGCAGAGTGCTTTAGGGAGAAGCCTGAATCATGTGAAGGTCTACCATGAGAGGTGTCTGAGAGGTGTCATGAGAGGACTACCATGAGAGGCATCACGCCCTGGGAGAAGAGGCGTGAAAGAGAATGGAAAGGGAAAGAAATGGAAGAAGAGGGGGTGGGTTCTGCTTGTATTCCTGAACCATTCAGGCCATCCCAGTTTCCCCCTGCAGCACTGCTTGCAGGAGACTGAAAAAAAGAGGCTTTAACTTGGTTCACAATATGTGTGCATGAGCTGATGTGAATCTGGGGACAGGAATCTGGTCCCAAAACTTGCATGCCTTTCATCAGCATGATGTGATTTTATTGTTCTTATGTCTTTGAGTTTTATAGGGTTTATGGGTTTAAATCAAACAATTAACAACAGAATGTGGTTTCTATTTGTGGTTTCATTCTAACATTGATTGCGAAATGTTATAGTGACACCATCCCTTGTCCTTCTGTATCCCAATTATTGCTGCAGATGTACATCTGAACATAATTAGGCTCATGAAGCTCTGTTGTTCATCTGTCTAAAACTAAAGACCAGAAAACAATCTCTAAACTGTTTAAGATTTAAAAAAAAAAAAAACAAACAACCAAAACCAAGAAATATAAGGAATGTAAAGGGAGGGAGAGAAACCACTGAGACAGATTTCTTTTTAAATCCAGTCCAGACTGGTATTGCTCAAAAGCTGTTCCCAATAGCTCATAGTTCTACTGTAGCCTTTGTGATAAGAGTTGATGGCTTCAGTCACATCACCAGCATGGTTTTTTTCTGTAAGAAGCTTCCCTTTCACTCACAGGAAGGTCACAGGGAGCCTCAGGCAGAGGGCCCTGGGTCACACAGCAGCTCCACCAGGCTCTTCCACCCAACAGAGGTGCCCAAGAGAGAAGCCATAGCTACTCCCTGACGGTAGATTGGGAGAGTGGATCCTTGGGCTATGGGGATGGAGAATGCAGATATTTGCATCCTACTCCGCGACGACTCATTCAGAGTCAAAGTCCCATGCTATTCTGCCATGCAGGCACAGATGGGTGCTCAGCCTGTGGTAACCTGCCTCTTCCCTGGGCTCTCAGGCACCGTGCTTGGCCACATGCTCATCCAGTCCACTCCATTATGTAATTTTGTGAGCCTGCAGTCATCATGGGAAAGGCATGCAGCCTTTATGAAAGCCAATATGGAAGACTGGAAAGTGAATTAATATTAAAATAGTAGCAAGCCATTACTTTAATTAGCTCTTCTCGTGACTGAATTTTTGTTTCAGACTTTCACAAACAAATTATATTTCGCAAGGGAGCTCTCAAGCAAAAATGTGGCAGTGTACTTCTAGCAAATAACACAGATCAATACTCATCTCTTTCCAGACTCAGATTGATTAATATCCATGACATACTAACTGCAAAATGATCACGGTACAATTAATCCTCCCTGTGCAACTGAAATAACACATTAACTGAAGCAAAAATACACAGTGTGTCAACACCGAGCAAAAGCTTAGCAAGATGAAGACTGCTGAGCTTGGATTTGAATCTGACAGTCAACCCTAAACACAGCAAGACAGCAAACAACCTGGATGATCCAATTGCATTGTGTAATCTCACTGAGCCCAGCACAGTCCTGGGGCAAATTTTGGGACTCCACCGACAGCATTTCATCCTCATCGTGCCAAGGTTTCCTTGCCTACTCCAGGGAGAGGCAACTGCCCTGGGGGTTCTTTCTGAGTCTCAATAGATGTGTGAGAAATTCACCTTTCCAGGGGGCAAACTATTCAGTATTTGATATGGGTCAAAATATCCTGAAAATGAAATATTTTCAGTTTAGTTAGTTGTTTTAGTGCTATATTCTTATTTGCTGAAGGAAGGAATGCTGTTCTTCAAATCAAGAGAATATAATAAGAGTTTTGACTCCAGAGTCCCAATGCTATATTGTTAGAAGGAAGACTGAAAGAAAATCATGGACTAAGAGAGCCATAGAACCAAAGAATCATAGAATAGCTTGGGTTGGAAGGGACCTCTAAAGGCAGTCTAGACCAACCTCCTTGGCATGGGCAGGGAAATCTTCAGCTAGATCAGGTTGCTCAGAATCCCATCCAAACTGGCCTTGAATGTTTCCAGGGATGGGGCATCTACCACCTCTTTGGGCAACTTGTGCCAGTATTCCACCACCCTCATCGTAAAAAACTGTCTTCCTTATATTTAATCTGAATCTATCTTTTTTCGGTTTAAAACTATTACCCCCTGTATTATCGAAGTCATATCCAGCAGGACAGACACAGAGAAGAAAATGGTTGTTACATTTTGCCTTCCTCAGTCAGCCAGACAACCTTAGGAAAATGTGGTGAATGATAGGGGCTTTCAGAGGATAAATTCCCCCAAGCACCCAGTTACACTGCCCAGGTCTGGCCCAGCTGCAGCAGTGAGGCACAGCTGCTGCTGCAGAGCCATCCTGTTTGTTTCAAGAAGCTGGATGACCACAGGTGCTCCAATAAGAGAGCTACAGACCAACAGCTAAGATTGCTGGACTCGTCAATGACACAGGTGTTGGAAAATTGTAATAATACTATTACAGTAAGATAATTGATAATGAATATGATAGCATGGCTTGCATTGGAAAGAACCTCAGAGATCATCTAGTTTCACCCCCCCTGCTGTGGGCAGGGACACCTCTCACTAGACCATGTTGCTCAAAGCCCCATCCAGCCTGGAGAACACAGCTTCTCTGGGCCACCTGTTCCAGAGCCTCACCACCCTCACAGTGAAGAATTTCTTCCTAATATGTAATCTAAACCCACCCTCTTCCATTTTAAAGCCATTACCCCTTGTTCCACCACTCATGCCCTTGTCTAAAGTCCATCTCAAGCCTTCTTGTAGGCTATCTTCAAGTAAGGGAATGTTGCTATAAGGTCTCCCCAGAGCCTTCTCTTCTCCAGGCTGAACAACCTCAGCTCTCTTGGTCTGTCTTCATGGGAGAGCTTTTCCAACCCTCTGAGCATCTTTGCAAGCCTTCTCTGGACACATTTTAATGGGCTCACATCCTTCTCCTGTTGGGGGCCCCAGAACTGCCCACAGCACTCCAGGTGGGGTCTCACAAGGGCAGAGCAGAGGGGCAGAATCCCCTCTCTCACCCTGCTGGCCACGCTGCTTTGGCTGCAGTCCAGGATGCCAGTGGCTTTCTGGGCTGTGAGGGCACTTTTCCTGGTCATCAACCAACACCCCCAAGTCCTTCTGGTAATAATACCAGTAGAGAGGTTAAAAAGTGGGATATTTTCACAAGGATATAACTGGGAACAGGTGACCGTAGCTCAAGCCAGTGTGAATCAGAGTTGAAGTGTTCCTTATTTTGCCTGTAACCATCTTAGGTCATCCCAGCTGCTCTGGGAAGGACAGTGTAACTATGACCGACCATCACCACAGGAACCATAAGGTCTTGACAACTGTGATGCCTCTATTTGCAGCTACGGGTTGCTCAGTGAGAGAAGATGCAAAACCAGAAGCTTAGAGATTGAAAGCTCAGAGTTCTCACTCTCTGGGAGCTAGGTCCTATGCCGAGTAAGCAAAAGGATCATAGAAACTCTCAAACCTGACCTCAGAAGTGTGGTATTCAGCATCCCTCCCAATACTGACTGCCAAGACTCCTAGATGCACTCTAGTGGAGGTAGTAATCAATGGCAAAAAACGGGGGAAGTGTCAAGGTGAGGGAAACATTAATATCTCCAGGTACTGAATTCCAGCTGCTTTCTCAGCCAAGCACAATCTCTGCATTAGCATTTTGAGCAGAACCACAAGCAAAGAATTACAAAAAGCTGGTGCAACTGTAATAAAAGCAGGAAAACTGCTTGCAAACCCATAGAAGTCAGAAGGGATTTCATTCAAGTATATCTTTCAGAAGACAAAAAGCAATTTGACCATATTTAATATGTTTATCAAAGGAAAGTTACAAATCCAACAATAACAACCCAAATTTCTCACCGATGGAAAACGGGAATCAAAGGGTTTTGCATAGAAATCTGTTCCAGTCAGGTTCTGTTTAGACAGTAATTCCTGCAAACCAAATTCAAACCACTTTCCAGTTTTAACTTGGACTGAGCTCTAGACATTGGAAGCCATCTGTCCTCGAAAATCCAATGCAGACAGAAAACAATCCTGACTGACCTGAACCAGAAATACATGATTATTTCAGTATGCATCAACAAAAAAAAGTGTTGAGGTCAAATCATCCCAAGACAATTTCACCATGAAATGACTACACAACCATTTAGACATTTTTAAGAGTGTGTCTGAAAAAGTACAGATGCAGTTAAAATGTAAAGTTGAGTAAAGTCATATTTTATATCAAAATTTATCTATTGCTGCCCAGGAGGTGTGCAAAGGAGCAAGGGAGGCTCCACTTCCACTGAATCAGGAATGGTTGTGATCAGTTAAGCAATAGGGTCCATGCCTTGACATCTTTCAGGTAGGGAAACAGCAGCTGTATTAAGGTGCAGAAATAGTCTGCTTGTCTGTCATCTCAGAAAGAAGTGAGTCTGGGGTAGAAATTAATCACCCTGATCCTACTAACAGACTAAAGAACAATGCCTGGAGTTGAGGGGGCCAGGTGATGCCTTAAATAGCTACCTAGAGACAGAGACCAGACAGGAATAAAGGAATAAAGGAGGTAATTCTCTGAAAGGCCTTCAGAGGTACACTCTGGGCTCCAGAGGGTCCTGCCTCAGTGGATCCCAAAATGGACGACAGGTCATGAGTTCTTCACACAGCATAAATTCACCAAGCAGAACCCAGCCAATGATGGAATTTCCCCAAGCTTTCCCCCCTCTCCAAGATGATGGTTTACAGTTCTTGGGCCTAGGATGGTCTGGGTGTCCTTGGAGAGTGAGCTAGAGAAGCTTTGTTATGTCTATCTTAGCATGAAAGAACAGCACTTAACAAGCTACAGGAAGCTTCAGAGTTACATTAACAGTACAGGATTTGAAAAATATAAAAGTTAAAACCTAAGGCATCACATGCACTGGCTAACAAGGCTTGGGCAGCACCCACCTGCAGGAAGGCAGACGCTGTGGCTCATCCCTGGTGCCAGACACCACATCAGGGCTAACTCACAGGAAGGCTCTTCCCACACAAACCCCACAGAGGTATCATAGTTCCCCATTTTTCCATTGTACACCAATATTTTATAAATATTTTTTGGGAATGCTATCCATTTTTGGTGTTGTGAATATTTTATTTATGCTTAACAGGCTTGAGAGTAATTTCAAGGCAATAAAATAGAAGGAAAGGCTAAAGCACTGGACATGTGTCCTATCTTGCCCGGACACTCCTCAGAGTATCAGAGGGAAGCAGCACAGAGCCCCACAGAACCTGGCACTGAGGTACACATCCTCTGATGGCCAGTGACAGCCCCATCAGGCTCTTTGGCCTTCACTAGCATGCTAGGGAGTCATTGACACCCATAAGCTCTCCAAGGCATTGCTCACAATGATAGTGTTCGTAAAAATCTATATTTTCCACAAACAGAAAAACCGAGTTTCACTTCTTAATACTCCAAAGAACAGCATATGAGTAGAAAACAGCAACTGGGACAAGGAAGAGAAGCTGAAAGATATGCAGGGGATAGAGTGGAGGAAGATAAAGTTGCTCAGTCAGGGGCAAAGCCAACAAATTGCCTGGAAGAGCCTGAACAATCACTCTGCATGGAGGTGAACACTGCAGTCTCCACTTCTCCAAACTGCTGCTAGGACGGAAAGAAAATGTCTTGATGAGGATAATTGAAGTGTGAGCCAGTGGGGCCCAAGGAACTTCCAGCACCATTGTCTTGAAAATAATCTTATGGGAACTCTTCATGTAATATAAAAAGCAAAGCAAGGGACCAAATGCAAATGCAGATCCCAGCTCTCTTCTCTTCTTCATGGATTTTCTACTAATGAAAAATAAATAGAGAAAAATATTTTTAAAATTATTTCATTTACAAGGAGACTTCAGTCAGCTTATTTTTTCGCTCCAAAGGAGTACCACAGGTATCACAACCTAAACATACCATACTCCTATTTTTTGTTTTCAAAATATCAGAACACATTTCACTGTGCAAACATAGCTCTCAAGATGACAAGTCATCAACATTAAGCTTTCCAGCATATAACATGTAGTATATGATCAATTAATATGTATATACAGAAGGGGATTAATGGGTTAAGTATAGCCTCACTTCTTACCAAAACCTCCTGTCACTTAAAAAGAGGGTGAGATCTTCTCTGGGAACAGGATCCTGTCACATCCACGCCTATCTCCCACCTTCCATTGCCCAACTAGTGGCCTGTGCTACACTTAAATGAAAACTAGCACTAGGATAGGAACTGTGAATTTCAAACACTTTCAGAAAGCAAACAATGCCAGCAACGAGAAACCATCCTTATTTTCTCACAGTCCTCCTGGCCAGAGTCTTGCCATGTGTGAGACACAAGGAATCAGGCTCCCTGATGACAACTTCCCCAGGTATGCCAATTGAATGCTCAGCTGATATAAGACATGAATAAGCTAGGCTTGTTCAACAAACTAAACTATTTTTATTTTTTAAAAAAACCTACTTTTTTTTTTAATCTATACATTTTCATTGAAAATAAGTTCTGAAAACTTGCTGAACAAGATACTGGTTTTCTGGGATTTTGTGAGGGGGGAAAAATAAAGAAGAGGAAGAAAGAAGAGACACATTGAATATGGGACTGGAGTGGGAAGTCATGAGAGAAAAGCATTGCTGGGAGCTGCCAGATTTGCTGAAACGTCTGCTAGCTGGCCAGATGAATCAGACCACAGAGTATTGAATTAGTAAGATTATGACTGGGAATTTGAGGAAGTTACCTGTGATACAAAGCACGTTGTGTGAATGATATCTCCTCTGTTCTATTGACAGAAAAGTACAATTAGCCAGCAGCCAGGTCCTCCCTGCAATGCCTTTCTGGAGATGCTCTCTTTTACTGCTGAGCTGGAGCCAGGCAGCCACAGGGAAAACAAGGGCAGCACACTCCCAGGAGCTACACAGCAGTCTTCTGCATTAAACTTTCTGAAACTTAGAAAGCTGAAAAGGAAGGAGTGGGAGAAGTAAACAAAGTATAAACTTTGCTTCTACCCTTTCATCATTAAACTGACATACATGCACAACATATGTGCAGAGAAGCCTCAGAGTCATTCAAGCACCTGGGAGGGCTGGAGCAAAGGTCACAGAGTCCACCTTTATTTATTCATCATCTGCTGCAAGAAATACAAAAAAAGCTCCATTGGCATCTGGCAGCATGAAGAGCTATCAGGCTACCATTTTCATAGAGGTATCCAAAACACTGGAGCACCACATATTCCCCCCTTCTCACTGTGCCAACAGGGATGAGTGGTTGCTCCAAAAAGCTAATCAAAAATGCCTCCTGCACAGGGCAATCCACGGGCAGCACGAAGGTGTCACAGCCGTCTCTACAGAGCCTTTTCCAAACCCGTTTCTCTCACGGGCAGGTGCCACAGCCCAAGCAGGGCAGGGGGCTCCTGTGCCTCGAGCACAGTCACAGCAGGGAAGAGCACAAGGAGCCCCTTGGGCCGCGGCTTCTGTGCTGCATCCTGCACTCCGCAAGCAGTGGGGCTTGGCCGATAACACACTGTGGGTTTCATCACTCAAATCGATTTACAGCAGTGTAATTATTATCTCCATCTTATGGACGGGGTTTTCATTGCTAGCCAATTGGACTGAGAGGGACAAAAACCTCCATCTTGTTTACACCAGCACTTGTGCCGTCTTTAAATCACGCAGTTGCAGAGGAGAGAGTAGGCTCCCTGAGTTCACACCTGCACATGCAGGATGCACTGGGCTACCTACTTGCTTTACAAGGCAAGCAGAAGCCAGCGAGGTGCTCCCACAGAATTTATGAGATTGTTGCATTCAAGGGGTGCATGGGATCTGACAGCCTGCTGATACCTTTCATCTTAACTTCAACAACCTCTCCTTGCAAATGTGTCTAACTATAAAACTGCTTACTCAAACACTCAAGTGTTACAGCTACCAGCTAGAATGCACCTGAATGTTTCATATAAGAATAAAATAAATACAATTTTCCCAGAAATTATATTTGTTACAGATCCTTTGCAAAAAAATGCTTAGCATATATCTGTGAAATTGTCTTTTATAATGTGACAAATATAATGACACTGTGTTTCTCTTTGGGCAAAGGCACAATGCTAACATTGAGCAAATACTAACGATGCACAGATGTGAATGGTACTGTGAACATCAATGCTGTCCCTTACAAAAAAAAAAAGCCCCATACGAAATACTGTATCTTCATAAATCTTACGGGTTTTATGCTTTGCTGCCATTGGAAAAAGAACAACATATTGAGTGGTTTGTTTTGAGACAGAATGAGTTTAGTCAGTCTACCTAACTTATCTGGACTTCAACGTAAGCTGATCCGAAGGCCAGTATCCATCACGGCCACTTTACCACATGCATTACTGCCAGTGTAACAAGGCAGGCAAAAAGGAGGAAATGTGTTTTAACCTCACAAAGTGAGAGATGTTTTCCTGATTTATTAATTCTTGTGCTGCATCCAACATATTTTTCTACAAGAAAATTCACATGCTCTTCTTTCTTTTTAAAATAAAAAAATTGTTCAATTGTTTCTGTTGTTTCAGGAAGTTGTAAATACATTAGACCCTTCTATTTTATGTTTTAAAAAGGTGACCTATACTTTCCATTTCAAATGCGGTTTCTTTAATGAAAATATTGTAATGTCAGTCCATGCAAAGCAAATGCATATTAATATGCGTTTACATCTGTCTCATATTAATATTCATGCCTGAATCCACATCCCTACACAAAGCCAATTTTCTGACCATCTGTGTGATGGCTGGTGGATGCAATGAATAAATTTTATTTGTGAGGGGAGTGATAAATCATGTATCTTCCGTTTTTCACCCACAGTCTCTCCTCTTAGGTGCTAAAATGTTTTCATTGTGGTTGAGAATTGTTAAGATACAAAACTGATTAACCCCTTAGCACATCTAGTAGCATCATTTGTCAGGTGAAAGTCCTCAAAAATCATGCAAAGCACAATATGACTGAGAAAGTGGAACTGCAGTTTTAGGATGTTTAATTATTTACTTTCTTCTTGAATTATTCCTGCCTCAGAATCACACTTCGATTTATAGTAGAGACCAATTTTGTCATACTGATATTGGGGAGAACCTTAGTCTGCAGTTGCAGGGGCTTGTCTTTGGAGTTAACTACTATTCAAAGGAAAACAATTGTCACCAGAACTTCAGCAAGAACTATTTCACATGGCTTTATTAGTGTTAAATAACTGGCTGGTTACCAGCCAAAAAAACCTGATTGCTAAAGCACCAACTCTACATCAGCTTCTGAGTTTCCAGAATACAAACTGACTCTGACTTTCTCTGAAAAAACAAGTCTGTTTCTAAATTCCCAAAGGATAAATTTTGACCTCAGTCACACCAATGTCCACCCAGAGTAACTTTTCTGGTAGTGAGAATAGCTTTTTACCAGAGGGTTATTCTCAGACAGTTCATAGTGTAAATGTAATACAACTGCACAAAGCCAAGTACAATAACTCTCAGTTGCACAGTGTAGATAAAAAAGACTAAACTCTCATCAAAGCTTGGGGTCCAGACAGCCACAAGCCCGGGAAGGTGATTAAAAATTCTTGTGTCCCAGTACTTTTTAGCCCTGTCCACACTTTCTGTTTAGTTGGTTGGTTTTTTGAACCAGACCCCTAAACACAGACATTTTTCTTACTCAGAAGAACGAAGTCTGAACAGACTGATTCCTACGTCCTGCCCAAGCATTGCTGTAATGTAGTAAGATGGTACAAGAGGTACAGTAGTTTCCTCTCCCTTGGGCAAACAGACCACACCTGACACAGAGAAGCAGCAGCACTGGGTTCATCTCTGAACACATCAGCCCTAGGCACATACACTGAAAAAATGCGGGAGTAAGAAGTGCCAACACCAGTCACCTTAGGCACAGTTAAAGCATTTACTTGAATTGTAAGAGATTTGAATTTTAAGTCTTTTTCCAGTCTAGAGTGGTCAAACCATGGCTGCTATCAGCCCAAGGGAATTCTCTATCCTTCAGGCTGCTAACTAGTCTTCACCTTTTACTTTTGAATCAGCTCCTCTGAAGGACATATATGAACATACAAATTTCAAATCAAAACACATTTTATCAATACTAGAGTGAATTATTTCCTCTTACATTCTGCAGTGAAGTCAGCTAACTGAAGTTATGGTGACACTATTTGGCCTGAGACACAAAATTCTTTTCTTAAAGATGGACTTCGCACATTTTTGTAAATACAGGTTACAGAACCAGCAAAAAGGGGAAATTATTTTTTTTCTCCTTCTAATGTAGGTCAAATCATGTCGGCAGCAAATAACCTACTTCTACCTTGACAACCCAGCCGTAGGTAGCTTGAAGATTATTGTGTACTGAGCTGGAATCTGAAAGAGGAATTGTGAATGAGCTTCACACTTCATCAGCATAATTGGCAAGAAATTATTTGTAGTTCAAATAAAAACATACAATTGCTGAAAAAAGAAGCTCAAATGGTACTACAGAAAATAAGCAAGATTGTCAGTCAATCACAGTTTCCAAGAAATTGGGTTTGTGAGGAAGTGCTGGCTGAAAATGTATTTATGTCTAATATCCTTTTGTCTTAGTAAATCATGTTCTATTTACAGCCCATCATAATGGGAAAACAGGACGTTTCCAGAGACTGCAAAATCCAGAGGTTTGAATCTTTATTCCTTCATTCCTTTTCATGAGACAAAGACAGGACAAAGAAGGAGGTGACAACTTTCATCATGACCTTGCCACTCTGGGCCAGTAGTGGCCCTGAAAGATATTGCTGTTCTCATGGGCGTCGAGGGACCTATGAGAAATGAGCTAAATTTCATCAAAGTTCCCAGTGGAAAGCATCTGTATTACAGATACTGCTAGGAACTAATTGGTTTCCATGACTAATGAAATTCATATGGAAATATTGATCAAAACACTCCCCTTAGGTTTCTGTTGAAAGCGTGTAAAATAAAGATATTTAATATAAATATATCTAACATTTTATATTGATTCCTAGTAAGTTTAAAACATAAAAATTGAATGGATAGATGTATATGAGTAATCTGATTTAGTTAAATATGTCCCTGCTCATTGTTGGAATGCTGGACTAGGACCCTTTAAGGGTCTCTTCCAACCCAAATTGTACTATGGTTCTATGGTCTTTTATCCATTTGGTAAAGCAAAAAACTTTTCAAAACTGGTTTTCTCTTCTCTTATTAGTTTACTTAATCACTCATATCTGCTGAGACACATGGAAAATCTCTCATTCACAAAAACAGCAAGGTAATAAAACTCCTGATGTTCCAAAGAGCTATTCACATGCCAGAAGATATGAATGTTTATAGATGCTTTGTTAGGCTGTGACCTGAATTATTATTGTCACTTTTAAGATTGCAACTGGCCAGCATAAAAGCTGTGTGTGCACAGAGGGTGCAGAATGAGCCATCAGAGGGAGTAAAAAATAAACATGGCTTGCCTAGTTTTCTGTAGCTTCCCATTTCACATCCTCCACACACTATAACTAATGGGACTATCAGCCAGAAATTTTAGAAAGGCAGAAATCAATTCTGCAATCAGAGGGCTTCCCAAATCAAGCCAAAAGGGGAATTTTCAAAGTCCCTGTAAATCCACTGTAACTGTGCTGAAAACAGATAAAAGCTGCAGAACAGCCATGGGAAAAGCTCCTGGTACCAACACACTCCCAGAGAGCCCAAGACTGCATTCAGCTCCAAATGCGGTCTCTTTAAGAACTAATGCCCTGTCATTTTTTCCACAGACCCCAAAGAAAAACATGACAGTAGCCTTGTATGTTAGAAGCTTCAAAAGATCATTTGTGTCTAAACACCAATAAAAGAATTATTTGCACGTTCCCAGGAATGCCAAAAAAGGAGGGGCTTCTCCCTTCATGCTTTGGGCAAAAGGCATATGTACACTGTTATTCCCTCCAGGACCCTCTCAACAATTCCAGCACCTCTCTGTGAGACTAATTAGAAGACAAACAGAGAGGAAGCTGGTGTTAGATCAGAAATTCAAGCCTGAGTCAGAGAGCTCGATTCCTTCATTCCCATTCTTAACGCAAAGATGGGACAAAGCAGGTGGTAAAGCCATGCCTAAACTCCAAACACTTATGCTTGTGTCTCCTTTGATGCCAAAGCACACAACAGTGCTTACAGAGGCCACATGCTGATGTTCCCACCACACGGAAAGCCAGCTGGAGAGAGAGCTGGTGGCTGCCAAGCTCCTGGCTCAGGCCCCTTGGTCAGTGTGGTCAAGCAGCACCCAAGACCCTACAGCCCCATGTCAGTTCCCAGCACTGGACAGTGAGTCCAGGCTGTAGCCATAGAAGAAAGAAAGGAGTATGCAATAGTAAAATAGTTCCTCTCAGACCAATTGCACTTCTTTACAGTCTTTCTTCTCCCCAGCATCCTCATGGGCTGTTATAGTCTCCCTGGAGAATTAATTTTAATTTTAAAAAAGCCTCTGCTGGATAATGTGCGTATAACTCTTCCCAGAGGAGCTGCTGCACTTGCAGCAATAATATCCGTCCTGAAGGCTGAAATCACTGACAAGTTGAGCTAGGTGCTCTGTTTTGGCATGAGCTGCCCATCACCCCAACACCACTATCTCCTGTCCAGTGTTATCAGTATCTACGAAGCTGCCCTCGGGACTGCAAAGACAGATGAGGTGTCTGGAAGTCAGTTAGCTGAGATAAACTGCTAATTTAATAGACTCATTACAAATAAACTAAGTCTATTGGAGGAAGGAGATTTTAAAGAGCAACCAAGAATTTCTGCATTCCCACCAAACTGGTGCTCCATGAGTGCACTGAAAGAAGCACTGAGGGGAAGACAGGTTGAAGGGAAAACTCCCATTGCTCTTCCTAGGCTTTGAATCCAGTCTTTGCTATGGCTTCACAGGTAGAAATCTGCAATAATTCCCCTGGAAGTCCCCAGTACAGGATGCATTTCTGTGAAATAAGATTTTAACAGCAAATTTTCTGGCAAAGAAGTTGAAAAACACTACTTCATTTACAGAAAAGGTTTTCATGGAAGCTATCTGAGTATCAGCAAACTTCTTCCAGAAAATCTTTTCCAGCAGGAGGATAAAATTTCTGGTCAAACTGGAAAAAGGATGTTGGCTCTGCGTTTGTGATAGGAACACCAAGAATTGTGCAAAACTCCAGCTTCTAGACCTTCTTTGCCTGACACAGAAAAAACACAAGCACTTAAAAGAGCCTCAGAGCTGAATTTTTCAGAAGTGTCTCTGGGAATTGAGAGCCTCTGCTTGCCACTCTGAAGATGCTTCAATCTTTATAAAAAAGATGGATATTCAGAAATCTGAAATACTCCTAGAACTGGTATTGGAGGCACAGCCACACAGTCAAGGTTCTCAGCCAGTAACCTGGCACCACGCGTGGATGAAGGTGAGCTTCTCCCAGGCAGGTATAGTGCCCTAAACATCTTTCACAGCCATGTACATATACCTCTCTTTTTCCCAGAAGAAAAAAAACTTGAAAATTTTTTATTGCTTCCAGCACAGAACAGCAAGATTCTTTTGTCTGCAGAGGTCTTTCAGGCCAAGGAAGACAACCAAGGAGCTCACAGACATGGGCTTCCCTTCTCACCTCCTGCTCCACCAGAAGATTCTTCCTCTTGGCATGCTTGCATCTTCTTTCCATCATGCTCTTTCCACTTCTTTGCTTCTCCTCTTGCTGCTTGATGTTTTCATCAGCTCTAACCCACAGTCAGTGAAGTGGAGGATGAGCATCACCACTTCCCCTGGCCTACCACTGGCTAGGCCTGCTGGACAAAGGAGCCCTCTTGCATCCTGAACTTCTGCCACAGCTCTCTCCATCTCCAAGGGACCAGAGATGAGCAACACCTTCATCCACCCTGCCCCAGATATTCCCCTCAGACTTGGTTCATGCTGTTCTCTCAGGCACAGTGTCTCTCCTCTCTATCATATAGGTACAAGGAAACTGAAGAAAGAGTGATGTTAAAATGTTGCTGCAACGAAGAAATCATTGGTGTTAAACTAGAACTATTTCCTGAAAAAATACCAGCATGACCTCATTCTCTCTGTTAAGGTAGGCAAATGTTCACTCCTTCTCTAGTTGAATAATGGTCAGGTAACATACAGGTTGGTGAACTTTTGGAAATAGGCAAAATTTAACCACTAAAAAGTTATTTAAAATGGACAGAAGGGTGAAAATTAATAATGCTTGTCTGTCTATGGTCAAGTTTTTAAAGCACACCTCCTTCTCTATCAGAAATTCTGAATTCTCAAGATGCTCATCTTGTCTCTGCCTATTATTTTTCTTCCAAACCATTGCCAGTTTTCTCTTCCACCTCATCATCACAAGGTCTCTATGCATGAGAACACTGTGCCATCAGTCCAGTTTATTTGACTGTCCTTTGTGCTATGTCAATTCTGAGAGCAGGCAGATGTTCTCAGATAGAAACCGTTACTGACAGAAAATGTAGAAAAAACAGTCCATATGAATGACAGAACTCAAAAGTTTTTCAAAACTGCCTTCTTACCTGTAGGGAGACACCCAGCCTTTGTACCCAACTATGATATCAGCAGGATTTCCAATTTTTAAAATAAAATATTTCTATCCTTTCTCAAAAAAACTCTTCATAATTTCCCTAAATTGGGAAACAATCAGAGTTACTCTTTCTATTCCTCAAACCAACTTAGTTATTTTCCCAGATTGTGGAATTTATCAAAGATGGCAAACACTCAGAACAAATCTGATCAACAAATTATCCCTTCCCTGTTTCACCATCAGTCACAGTTTCTACAGCATTAAACTCATGCCTGTGTCCAGGGAATTGCATTTCTCAATGTTGCATTAAATCTACGGAAACTATTTGGACAATCATAATCTCTTAAAACTTTAAAACCATTTAAAGTCAGTCAGATACAGCTTGGGATGGGGATTGTCACATGTGGAGCTCGCTGTTATTCCACTCACTTGCTGGACCAATGCCAATCTATGAGCCAGCAGAAAATTTAGTTTGTAGTTACTGCATCTCCAGATGATTATCCAAATAGATCCCAATCAGCAAAATAAAGCTTAATTTTTAATTCAAAAGCAGAAAAGTCTGCACTTTGAGAAGGGCTGGATTGTTCTTAGCAAGAGTTTGGAAATACTGTCTTTATTTTGAACATCCCTCATATCACTTCACTAGTTGCAAAATGATATTAATAAGAATCAGTTCTAGAAGGAGAACACTTCATTTTTATTAGTCAGTATAAATGATCTCCTTAGTACCCTGCTTCTGACAGATCTTGGGTTTTCAGCTAACAAGCACCAAAACCTGTCTCACCAGCACTGAGCAATAACGTCCCAAATAACCGCAGGAACTCATTTATCATTATACGTCACATCTCAAAATCAGCTGCCATATCACTTGGCATGTAGAAATAATTGTATTATATTTAACCTCTCAATAACTCAGCTACCTAAGTCATTTCCAAATTATATGTTCCCTTCTCTAAGGCTTTCATTAGACTGACAAATATCTGTGTCACTATGTGAGCTACAAGTTCCCTGGAACAAGCAGTCTTCCTTTCAATGTTATTGCCAGCTGATGGCAGAAGCAGAATGAGTGATTTGTTTTCTTTGTGAGGGTGGCTCTCATTGTCCCGAATTCAACACTAACATCTTGCTAATCCTGCATTTAAATCTATGGACACTAATGCTCCCCTTTTTGGATTGCCCCACTGAAGTATCAAAGGCTTAGAAAGGCTAACAATAATTTCTCCATCTGTAGGGTTCAAAAAAACCTGAGGATTAAAATCTTTGCAGTGGAGAGGTTTTAAATTATGTATTTCTCTGGACATTACTATGAGTAATTCTGCTTTACTTGGAGTGCTATGATCCAAAGTCAGAAAAAGATTAAAGGTTTCATTTCCTTCTTGATTCATTATTGCATGTTTTGTTCCTTTTTTCTTATGTTTCTACTTTGTTTATGTAGTAAAAATGTTTTATTCATGGATCCTTACATAATTTTCCATGTCCATGGCACAAGATACATTCAAATGCCTTGACGTTTCAAATATACATCTCATTTTGTAATTTAGAATTACACAGACAATAATTGCACTGTATTCTTTTATTCTGATGGTATGGCACCAAAAAAATTAGAAGTACAAATTCAATTTTTGCAGCATAATACTCACTTTACTGTTACAAAATATCCAGATGCAAGACTGGGCTAGTTTCTCTATAAGGCTCTTCTTGGGAATGACTTTTGCCCAGAGTTTTTAACTTTCCTGTCTTCCATATCCACAAAGTTAAAAGACAAAAGTGGGAGGGGAGCAGGAGGAAATACTGGAAACCCACATCAAAATTTTCAAGGGATTTTAATACCTCTCATTGACAGCTTTTTCATCACAATGCCAATTAAGATCAATATAAAAGTTATTTTTGCCTGGATAAGAACTTATCCAGTGTAGTTGGAATGGGACAGGAATCTTCTAAAGCAGTCCTGCAAATGTGTAGTCATAGCATACAATAAACCCTCTAATTAGTTCTGGTGAGACATCACTCCTTTTCCAGTTTACTGGTAAAGTTAAGGGATGGTGTGTGCTTGCTTTGAATTCATTAAACACTTTGTTCTGATCAGATTCTATGCACATTTCACAGAGGAAAATACATCTGCTCCACCAGTGGTATAAAATGGGTATTTCCTCAGGGGTGTGTAAAGAGTGTATAAATCTCTGCATCTGCCTGAGATTTGCATAGATGCTGGTACACAGGTCACTTGTGCACTTAGTTTTCTCTGTGATCTGGGAGTAATGCTGGTTAGCTCTCAATTCTGCAGTGAGATCACAGATATTTTTTGCTTACATGTGTAGAGTTTTATTCTCTTATGCGTAAGGCTCTGTGCTGCATTCCTGCTTTTTACCTATTTAGAATTAAAAGCTCTCTTTGTATAGTATTGGTTTTTATGCACCCAATTAGTTTCATGTTTTATGTTAAATAAATAATTCACATATTTTGTCCATCAGTGAATCATAACTAGTCTGTAGGTTGGATATATTTGTCACAGAAAAGCACCCTTTTGTATAGCCTATTGTCTCACATTAACTCACTTTTTTCTCAAGGAATTCCCCCTGCAGCAATCCCCACCGTAAGCCATTAGCTGTGCACATCTGCCCACTCTAATGACCACTCTAGTGTACACATACCTGACTGCCATCTAATTTAGACATCACCCATAGGACACTAATACTAATGTCTCCTGGGCCAGCTAAGTCCTGGATTATTGACTAGCTACAGTTATCACTTCATTTGGTCTTTGGAGGTGAACCAAGTGCACCTGAGGTCATAAATAGGTCAAATGATTATACAGCTCGTGAAGAATTCAAGTATTTTTGTTACCCTAACAAGAACCAAAAATATACTTTCTAATTTGTTTTGACAGGGGATCCAATTGCTTTGCCTTTATGCAATGTCCCCTTTGTGTAGCTATGAAAATGCAGCCAATTAGGCATAAAATTCTTTTTTCCGTGTGAGCAGCAAGTTAAACAAATTGATGCCATTTAAAATTAACACAGAAAAAAAAGAAAGAAAATTGGTGGCATCAAATATCCGATAATCAATCTTTTATTTTATAAAGAAGAGAAAAAAGAAGAAATCAGTGCTGCTATTTCTAATTAAAGTAGTAAATAGAGATGTGATAAACAATGAGGGTTATGATTGCTGCCTATAAATATGTTGTGCGGAGGTAAATACACGGAGAAGAAAGAGCTATTTAAGCTAAAGCAAAATGGTGGCATGAGAACAAATGGGTATAAATTTTTCCTGAATACATAAGATTGGATTTAGAAGAACATTTTGAGCCTTTGGAAGAATGGGTTCCTGAACAGCCCTCTAATTAATATTAGAGTGGGGGGGAAAATACATAAGTGGGGTAAATTGAAGCTTATTAAATAAATTCTATAACCTGTTTTCATCTGAGAGCAAAGGATTGCATACAGTAATCAAGGATTTCCTGTTCAATCCAAATTTGTAAAAACTGTGTTTGCACACTAGGCCAAATTCAGATCTGTTGCAAGAAGCGCAGCTCAAGCAATATTTATACCACTGCACATTTTTACATTGAAAGCAAATCCACTTCTCTCTAGAAAAGGAAGAAACCACCTCCTTCCCAAACCCTACAGACAAATTGGACTTAACATGGGTTCTGAATTTGGCCCAGTGTGGAACAGATTCAGATGTCCATGTTTGCAATCGAAGCTGTCCAGTACCGCAGCTTTTGGGGTAAATACTCAGTTGTAGCAAGTAAATGTGGGAGAACAGAAAAATCTGGGGTTTCTCCTTCTGCAGATACTTTTATGCATGTTAGCCCACAGGAAAGACTGACATAGTGAGGACCACATCAGAATGCAGCCTGGATTTTGACAGCTATATACTTAGGAGAGGAGATAAAATATGTGCTTAAGAAACAATTTATTTTTGTACAAAAAAATGCAGTGGTTGGACTCACAAACAAATATGAGTTTTCATATAAATCAGAAAATCTACTCAAGAGCTGAATGTGCTTGATCCTATACATCTCAAACCCCATTGTCTTCCATGTGGGTTTGGCATTTACAAACAATGTTTATAAATGGATCCATTCCAAGATGCTTGTGTTAAAAAATGTGAGTGCATACTGTATTGTAACATTTTGATAACAAAGTATAAAAGTAAAAGAAAAATAATGTACCAACTCTTCTGTCTGTTCATTTTTGTTGCAGGGTAAGAAGCCGATATATGGTTTTCTTCAACCAGTTTTCTACAAAATCCTGTACTACAGCAAAGAAGGTCAATGCTACAAAACTAGGTGCATTCCTTTCAAATTGTGCTACTTTCAACTATTGTACTGAACATTGTGTAAAATCCTGGGAAAGGATAGTCATTTATACACATTTCTTTCTTTCGTGTTTTTCATTGCATGAAAAGTCATCGGCGATCTGCCCCTCACCTGCCTTTGACACTAGGTGAAAGTTGGTGACTGCTGAAGTATCGGCACGGGGGGGGATGAAGGAGTCTGCTCCCTGATCTGCTGATCCTTGGGAGAGCTGGCTGAGATGTGGCAAGACATCCAGGAGCCACTCCAAATGTGAACCTCCCTTGTTCTCATCACACACAGCAAGTATCACAATAAATGGGGAGTGATGAGACTGAGAAAAAAAAAAGAAAAGATGAAGAGGAGTAATATTGTTACAAACAGCAGCAGCATCCCCAGTGTACCACTGCAGCTCAGAAAACTGTTGTTCTGGGAATTGCTTCACTATTAGTACTAAAAATTAAGCAGTCTCACTAGATGCAGCTAACAGTTTTTAAACTGTCAAAGTGTTTCATACACAGTATCTCTGTTTCCCAATTCCATTTCGTCGTTAACAAAGCCAGGAAAAAAAAAAAGACAACATTAATTAGCTCTCCTTTAGCTTTTTTATTCTTCTAATTACACTGGATCCTCTCCCCTTGCCCGTATACATCAAAAAAATGTCACCACCTGCAGGGGGGGAGATTTGTGCAAGCCTTGGCTGAAGGATCAGGACCAGTGTTGGTGATGCTTTAGGTTTTAACTTTTATATTTTTCAAATCCTGTACTCTTAGTGTAACTCTGAAATTTCCTGTAGCTTGTTAAGTGCTGTTCTCTCATGCTAAGATAAACATAACAAAGCCTCCCTAGCTCACTCTCCAAGGACACCCAGACCGTCCTGGGCCCAAGAATTGTAAACCTTCATCTTGGGGAGGGGGGGAAAGCTTAGAAAAATTACATCATTAGATGGCATTCTAGTTAGTGAATTTATGCTGATATAAAAGTGTGAAGAACTCATGACCTGTCCTGCATTTTGGGATCCACTGAGGCAGGACCCTCTGGAGCCCAGAGTGTACCTCTAAAAGCCTTTCAAATAAATACCTCCTTTATTCCTTTATTCCTGTCTAGTCCCTGTTTCTAGGTAGCCATTTAAGGCATCATTGGAGCAAGCACTGATTCATTCTTTCTCCTACACAATGGAGGACCAGAGATTGAAGCCTATCCCTTGAACACAGGAAAACTGATTGGACTCAAAGCAAGGGTTCAGCATCTCTAACAATTTGTACTGGTTTTGGCTGAGGTAGAGTTAATTTTCTTAATAGTGGCTGGTATGAGGTGGTATTTTGGATATGTAATGTTAAGTGTTGACAACATAGAGATGTTTTAGCTATGGCTGAGTGGGACTTACACAGAGGCAGGACCTTTTCTCACCCTACCTCACCAGTGAGTAGGCTGGGGATGCACAAGGGGCTGGGAGGGGACAGAGCTGGCACAGCTGTCCCCAACTGACTAAAGAAATATTCCAAACCATAAAGCATCATGCTAATAAAGCTGGGCAGATGTGGAGGCTGGTGGACACTGCTGTTGCTCTGGGCACCAACGAATTTTTGGTGAGAAATTGTTTGCTTTTGCATCATTTGTGCTTCTTGTCAGGGAGTGGTAGGGGCAGGGGGAGAAGAGACAGAGGGGTCCCTTTCTCTTTGTTGTTTTTTACTTCCTTTGTTTTATTATGGGGGTGGGGTGGTGTGAAATATTATTAAACTGCCTTTGTCTCAATCCATGAGTTTTCTCACTTTACCCTTCCAGTTATCCCCCACATCCCAAGGGGTGGGGGAGTGAGCAGGCAGCCATGTGTTGCTTTGCTGTCTGCTGGGATTGAGCCACACAACCATCCCAGGGCTTTGCTGCTTGCTGGTGCCCTGCTTTCTCCCTCAGCCATGCTCTGCTGCTGCTGAGTGCAACAGCCTCAGCAATGCAAACCATTACAGGGGAAACACTGGAACCTCCAGCAGCTCCTGCTTTCCCACCCAGCTGCAGCAGCAGGTGTGCATGGGCTGGTCACACACTTACCAGCACATTTTTTGCACACAGGCTCCAGGCTTGTAAAGGCTTTTGTTAACACCAAAGTGAAATAAGGATAATGGCCTTTTATCAGTGTTTTCCCCAGTCTTATCTCCCTTTTTTCTCTCAACCACAAAAATGCCTGTTCTCCAGACACTACTTTGTCACTCAGAATTTTACAGGAGAAGAGAGATGGAAGAAATTGTTACTATTTTACAATTATCTTTACAATATAGTAAGTACATGCAAGGTGAAACGCTGAGCAATGACAACATTACAGATGCAGCTGCTGCCTGCACCTCACATCCCTTTTCAGCCCGTCCTTACACAGCCTGTTGGTTTGCCTTCCAAAAAAATATCACTTAAATATCTATATACTAAAAACCTCACATTTGCCAAGAAAAGAAAGCTCATTTGCACTGCTCAATGCTGAATGTAATTTGATTCTATCAACTTGAGAGGTTTGCTGCATTGCACAGACACCAGTGCGATGAACCAGCCGCCTCTTTGTCACTGACATGTACACACAATGTGCACCTGCAAATCCCCATCTCTCCTTTCAGGAAGAAATGTATAGCATTAAAATGTAGACATCTTCCAGAATTTTTAGAAAGGACTCAAATCCAAAAATTGAACTAATGGGATGATGCTTGGGTAGAAAAGTCTTTGGTGCTTTTTCATTATTAGTCTGGTATTTAAGAGGGACAACAGGAGTTCCAGTTTGCACTGAGTAAATGATCTTAACAAGAGTGATATCTGTGCATTCAAAACTGGATTTCATACTGTCACTGAGGCCAGCCAGGCACTGGATGGTTTGATGGCCATTTAATTGATTCAGCCACTTTTCATCTGGTAACTAAATCAGGAGTAGTTCCACATGACATTATTAGTTCTCTAAGCATCCTGTTAATTTCTCTGCTTTGCTGTCCTGTGAGTGCTCAGCCCTCCTCTCCACTCAAAAAAGAAATGCCTGGAGAGCAGACAAACTGCGTTGTTTATGTGGACTGCCAGAAGATCCAGGGACCATGGCAGAAGTGCTCTCTGGCATCTTCATCTGCTCACAAGAGCATTTCTTTCCTCCTCAGCATGCACAGGGGTGTGCTGGACAGCATTGCCCCTTCCAGAGCAGATGCAAGACAAGGCTTTTTCTCTGTACCCAGTTGCTGCTGGGAAAGCACAGACAGCCTCCAGATCCGCCGTCTTCCCCTGTCCTTGCTCCTGCCTGCTGGGGCCTCTTGCCCTGGGAAAAGGGAGAGGAAAGGAGCAGGGTCACAAAGGACATCTTCAGGGAACGAGACAACCCTGCTAGCATGCCTCAGCCTGAGCTGAGCTCTCCTTCCCCTCCCATGCCTGGGCAGTCACTAGTCATTCACTTCCACTTACAGTCACTGTACACGTCTTCTGCTGCCTTGCCTCTGGCTATGGTTAGCCAAGTTCTCAGTCTTTAGGCAAAAGATGTGACAGAATGCATTAGATTTCAATAGAAAAGCCTCTTGATGGAGTTTGTCTTGAAACTTGAAAAAGTTTTTGGACAAAGAGTCATGCAACTGAGAAAACGACCTCTTATAGCACAGAATATCCTGAATTACCACTGGCTTTAGAAATGAGTTTAAAAAATGTAGACCTTTCAAGAAAAATATATGTTTTATTTTATTTTGTTTATGTCCCCGTTTAATTTAAACAGGGTATTACAATCTCACTGCTGCTTCAATATGCTAAATACCTCTCAGCTCAGCAGTGCAAAATAGTTTAAAGAAGCATTCTCATATATATTACAATACAATATTTTAATAGTATTTAGTTCAATCAACAGCAAAAACTAAATCTAAGATCACAATACTATTAGATGCATAAATCTGCACCTGTCATACTCCAAGTTCCAGCTCAGTATGTTGAATTCTGCACAATCAGGAATTTATAAGATCTAAAACCAGAGCATTTTACTCTTCAAGTTTTGATATCATAAGGAAGGCAACTGATTTAACAAATGTGCTAGATTTTATTCTTTCTTGCAAAAAAAAAATCTAGAGTAACCTGAAATTACTTTCACCACCCAGAACTTTCAGTGGAACCAAAAGCAGAAGGTACCTAGTTCTGCATATTACTCTGTCTCATGATTGGTGATTTTTTAGCATTTTTGTACTGTTTTGTTTTGCAAACATTCATTTTTTAATATTTTTTTTTACAAAAGAAATTTGAGTAACACAATTGTTGAACTTTCTTTGCCCATTACTGTTGATGATATCTGCACTTCACCAAAAGGAACAAGTTTAGTCAAGGAGAGAGGAGCAGAAAGTCGATTTTCCTTTTCCCCACAAAATTAACAAAAATATTTATGAACAAGAGAAGATTGCAGGGAACTAAAATCCTGACTTCCTTCCCTGGTGTGAGAACTAAAAAGCTCTTCAGCTATGATTAATGAGATGCCTAGGTCAGAGCTTGTAGTGATGACAACAGGTTAGTGAGCAATAAGGGAATGATTTTACAAAGTACAGAAGTATTTCTCACGGTGTATTTCCCAAGCTGCACATAACACATTTAATAAGCTGATCTGAATGAGAGTGCTTCAGGAAACGTGTTTTTGAGCACAAGAACACCAGGTATCTTCACACTACCTCACACTCCATATTTGTTCCACATCATTACACCTTCATCATGAGATTTAACTTTTCTCTGTCCCACCAAGCACTCTACTGAAATTATCTACATTCGTCACATCACTTGTCATTCTCAATAATTCAGTCCCCAAAGTCCAACTACCTGCCTGTGGCTCAGTCCACAGGTGCTTTCCATCCAACATACTATATCTTTCCCAGACAAGACAGAGATGGAAGTTCAAGCAGCAAACACAATCCAGACAGCCAGAATTTTCTCTCTCCATGTTTCCTACTGGGTCAGGTTATGTTTGGAGGTGAAAGATTTCTGTGGTGTCTAGACTATCCCAAAGTATGATGACAACCAAAGACTACAGAACAGATACATAACTGTATGATAAACTGCTGATTCCCTTAATGATTTTTGATATTGACAATTTGTCATACATTTAAGACACTTTTAAGGGAAAAAAAATATAAATAATGTTCCTGCACAACAAAGTTCCTGTTTTGTTGGCATTTAAGTTAGTTGTTGCAGTTTTGTTCTACTTTGGACAAGCGAGCCACTAATATTTTTTTTTGTTTGCTTGTCTACGAACTGAAATGAAAAACAGTACTTCAAAGAGATTAACTTCTGGTTTTGCTAAAAAAATTCTGAAATAGGCCAGAATTAGAAAGCAACCTATGAGCTGTTTTTTATTTTAGTTAAATAACGCCCTAATGAAATTTCATTCCAACCTGTTGGTGTAGAATAGACACTTTTTTCCACCACTTGTTTTGTTTTTCTGCTTCCTAACCCTTAACCATGATAACTCCACCTTCCAGCTGATGTATTAGTAAAATACAACTCTGTCATTCCAAGTGTATTTCCAATTCCAAGCAGATGCTTCTAGTTTTAGTGATTTGACTAATAAGTCATACTAACTGGCTGTAAAGTATTGTTCCTCCTCATTTTCCTTTCAGTCACAGGGAGTATTTGGAAAAGCTGGACAATCCTAAATGATTTTGATAGCAAAATCCCCTGCCTATATCACTGCTTGATCTCTTTAAGCTCTTATACATGTTCTCTCTTATCTATTTTGCACTTAAGCAAACTCATCAGTGCTTCGATGATTCCCATTACCTTAATAAAAACCCTTCCTTTCTGTAACTTTGTGAAGTCTCTGAATTCCTTCAAAAATCCAGACTGAAATTTCATTTGCTTCATTTTGCAGTAAAAATGCTAGAGCCACATTTTGAATTGTTCATGCTTTTTCCCCTTTTAATTTTTTCCTGCTCCTCTTTAATTTCTGCTTCCTTTTCCACTTTCTAAATCAAATAATACAACAAGACTCAGATCATGTGAGTAGTCAAATAGATTGCACTCACATCAGCTTTATTTTATTAGAGAAAACATGTAATAGTACCCAGGTTCTTTCCCCGATCACCTCCTTTGTGCATGATCTAATCAGGACTCATCACATGCTACTGTCACAGAGCTACTGTCTAAAGGCTGTAGCAGCTGTACCAGCTAATAACAAATATCACTGTAGTCATAGACACCTGTTTGGTGTTTGAGCTCAGGAGACAAGAAATAGGTGAATTCTACATTGCTCCAGTTAGAGTAGGGTGGGATCTACTAATTAGCACTTTTCTGATGGACAATGTTGAAGTCTCCCAGGCTTAGATCTGGAACAGTGTCACTACAGGTTTTTCCAAAAAGTTATACTGTGCTTAGCTTCATTCTTTTAACTCTTGGTCTCTGACAACCTTCCAATCACTGGTCTCTCCTGCAGCATTGTGCCACTCAGTAAGCTCTCTCCTCCCAGTTTTTCCCTTACTGACAATTTTCAGCCCAACACCATCATACACCTATCTCTCTGAGCAAATCTACTTCTCTCTTGAATCCATCTGTGAATTTTGCTAACAGTGCTCACAGAAAAAAATTTTGTATAGCAATATATTTTGTAATCTTAAGTAGTTCTCAATATCTACAAAAGCTTACAGTACATCAGTCCCATCTGCACTGTACAGATGCCTAGACCACTCAACACTTATTGTCCAGCTAGACTATAATCTTTTTCCTTCCTGGCTTACTCATTTTATTTCTCACCTTTGTAATACTTCACTTCTGATCCCCTGTATATGATGTACTTTTTATAACTCTTGCAGATATAACTTTTGTGCAGCATCTAAGCTTGTTTTTCAAAATCACCCTGATCTGCAATTGAAACGTTTATTCTCACAACAAAACTTAGTATCTCGAAAATTATTTCAAGTCTCCAGCTTCAGAATTACAATAAAACCCCCTGTAATATCTGTTTTCTTCCACAATGATATCTGAAAGTCTGCAAGTTTAAAATTACACTGAATTCACTCATACTTAATGTCCTACAAATACCTGTAAGAATATTCCAGGTGCTGTCTGCAGAAAAAAACTGCAGAGTGGCACCATTTATTAACCTTTGTTTACTGATTCAGCAACAGCAGTAAGTGTTCAGATTCTTACTTCCTCCTTTGAAATAAATTAATAGATTTACTCTCAGCTCCACTGCTTTAACACAAATCACAAAGCCTGACCTCAGTATGTAGCATCTCAAGAGAATCTATAACACAGAAAAAAAAACAGAAAATGAGCTGGCTTTTCTCCAAGAAGAAAGCTAAGTGCCAAAAGAACAGGCAATATTACGTGTTTATCACTTATTTTTTTTATTCTCAGCTCTGTCCAGGATCTGCTGGATATAGCTAAGGAAAAGCTGCTGCATGGAATCAGATTTGACTCCATGACTCTGGATCTATTTCTTCTCCACTTCTAGTTCCAGTACTGTTAAAAAGATACTTTGGGCCACTCAGATTTTATATTTGCTGGCCTAAAATCTAAAGAAACTTCTGCTCTTTAAGGACAACCCCTGCACAGAAAAGCCTCCTTAGGCATAGCAGACCCCCATAATCCTGCAGACATTGGAAACAAAGACAACAGTAAAACAAATTAGAAGCCAGACTAGTCCAACTCCTCAGCGGAAGGGGTTGCATGTCTCTAGAGCACAGCCTCTGCTGACTAACTCAGCAAGCCACACTACACTTACTTAAAATTATGTTAATAAAACCATTTATTAATTTGTTTTAATTAGTTCTTTATCATCAAAAAAGTACTATTATACTTCTATTCTCTTTTATTCAAAAACTGTGTTCACAGCTTCTGAAAATGTGCTGTTATTTCATCCTCATGCAGAAGTTTTACTCATAATAAAGCAGGGAGAGACTTTTGAAGACTCTATAATGTTTTGAAAAAGGAACCTTTGTATTTAAAATTCTAATTATGCCATTAGATAACTTAAGACCATTCCAGAAGACCTATTATTACCTACAGTGCACACAGCATAAAACTGGATTTCAGCTTAAAAAAACCCCATCAAATTCAGATAGAAAAGGACTGTCTGTGAGAGCAGCACTGTAAATGTGCTTTTAATCACAGACATCATGATAGCAATAAGACTTGAGACAATAAACCAATCTGTTGGCCATCCAGTTCTTCTTCTCTCCTGGATATCACAGCAGGAGTGCTAGTTAGGCAACTCTGGTTAGCATAAGACTTTGCGGGCAATGACATAAGATGATATAATGTTTCCTGGGTATGTGGCAACAATAACTTTCAGTCATCCAGAATATGGATTTGAACAGATCTGCAAACAAAGTCCTTTGTATTCCTTTAGTACTCTAAGGCACCTACAGCCCCAGCCACTTCTAACACAAGTGTGAACTTTCACCACCTAATATTAGTTTAGCACTGTGTATTTCATAGTGAAAATTCAGTTTCAATTGAAGGAAATTGAAATTGAAATTTCCTTCAATTTCAGTTGAAGGAAACAAGCTCTTCAAGAGGGTGATTTCCAAGGAACAATGTATGAGTTATACCACGTCACAAGAAGAAGCATTTAGACTTTAAATACTATACTCCAGGCCTAAGTTGTGACCATTCTACAAAAGCTCTTACAAAAGGTAGACTACCATTGTATCCTGTGTTGTTGCTCAGTGAAGTCAGAGGGGAAATTCTGCATCCATTAAAGGCAATAAAATTTCCTTACAGCATCAATAGCTTTTCACTTAGTTAGGTCTGAAACAGTTCATGGTTAGAAAGTTATCCAGCCCTAAAATCTGAAAACTAGGGCTTGAGATAGAAGCCGCATCCCCATTACTACTGCAAACAATTCAATAAAACAGCAGGAGAACACATTTTTGTAAATATTTTTCCAAATAATAACAGAAAATCCTTACAAGTGAGTCCAAACCTTTTCATGCTTAAATGGTATAAATCTGAAGTAGCTCCACTGGAATTCATGGAACTGCAGGGCTGTAAAATCTGTATCAGGAATCAGAGACTCAAATTTATTCATTTTTTGGCATACCCATCAACTTTTCTTCACATATCTGACTAAACTGCTACGTGTAATTTAACCAAGAGAAAAAGCATTATTTGAATTTATAGGCTAAATGATTGCATGTCCTGGGAAATACTTCTAGCAGGTGCACTTTCATCTAAAGCAGATTTAGCTAGGGCATCATTGCTAAGATTGTTGGCACCTGGCTCTTTATCATATAACAATCTAGTAAGAGTTACAACAAAAGAACAAATTGGTGTTGGAGCAGACAATGTGCATTAGACTCTGGGTGTGTGTAAACCCAAAATATCCAGCTGCATTCTAGGCATTAAAGACTTATATACCCACTGGAAGTGTACTATGGTTCTGGCAGAAGTTCAAGAATCTCTGAACTTATATAACCCCCAGAAGACTTGTTTAATAACCAAAGTAGATGAAAAAAGGGTTAGTATATCAGTCATTTTTTGTTCTTATATAACAAGGCTTCTCTAAGCAGTGAAACTGAATTTTCACTATGAAAACCCTAAATTACCTTCCAAAGAAAAAGCTTGCAGAAAAACCCACTGGAACAATCTCAGGAAAAAAATTGGTCTAGAAGGCAAAACAGAAAGTTAATGAGTTAAACAAAGAGAAAAATATAGAGTCATGGATATAATATCAAAGGTATTTAAAAAGGGGCATAACCTCAAGAGTTATTCAGAAACTGTGAAACAGATAGCAGACAGAAGATAATTAAATACAACACAATAGGTAATTTTTGCATCCAATAAGTTAATAAGTAATTTATTATTTACTGTCCATTCTCAGTACACCAATTGAAATGGACACATCCTGTGCTGAAAATTCATGACACTTTCAATATCCTCTTTATTTCACAGAAGTTAGAAGAACTGAAACAGCACAAGTTCTGATATTAATTACTGTCTTTTGTCTTTGAATACAAAGACAAAATTCCAGAGACTCAGGTGGCTTTGAGAGTGGAATCAGCCCTTGTTGGTAAAATGGTAAATCTGTATAGCAGGCACTACACACCTCAGATAGAGACAGATAAACTTCACGAGATACATCCACAACGATAATGACCCAAGCACTGCTTTGTAGCAGATCTCACCAATCTCTTACTCAAATGTCCTGGGAGGCTTGGGGGCCTGGCAGCAGTCACCTGCAGGGATCTAAGTGGATTCAGCTCCTTTGAGTTCAAAGTGTTCACTGCTTCTTTCTTCTGGATATCATGACTTTCTTCCCATTTTTGTTTCTGAGGCTCACTTTAGTGTTGTTTTTTCTCTCTCAGATGTTACACTACTTTCTCTATCTTTCTAGGGATATTTTTCCCCAATTTCCTATTCTGTTCCCTGTGTCACATATGCAGCACATGGTAACACCTATGCTTGACTTTACAAGAGAAAAATGCTCAAGAAAAAATTATTGCATTAACTTCAACCCACATCAGTGACCACCTGTTTGTCCCACCTTCCATGAAGGCCTTTCTTTAATAAGTGAGACTATTATCAACATCAAGACTTGGCATGGCATGTGTCTATGCCATTTAAGGCTTACTGGGAGGTGCTCAATAATGCAGCCAACACTTCTTGGTGGCCAAGGCAGAGGCATTTAAGGCCATTCTGGCTGCTTCTATAGCATTTCTGATAGTTATTGAAAATCTCTGTGTTCTAATATTTCTTTTACATCAGACGTTTTCATATCAGTTGCAGTTGGGGTTATATTTTGATACTGGGTACAGTATTTAATGACTAATCAACCAGAAAACACAGGTGGTTTATACAAAAAAAGCATCCAATAACTGCTACATTGGAGTCAGTAAACACAGTTTGATTGTATATGTCATTAATTAAATCAGATTCACACGTTGTTCTGAAACACACACATCTTTTCCACACACATCCTTTTCATACATAAGCTAGTGCTATTTTCTTATACTTCTGCAGAGTGATCTTAAAATGACACACCAGGCAATCATTTAACTGAGAACTTGATCCTGGATAAAAGTGAATGGTTTCCATCAAGTCTGTGCTTGCCACTCTTTATCCATGGCTGAATCCAACACAATCCTTCTGATCTCAGTGGGGAGGACAGTCTCCATCCCAGCACATCTGCTGCAAGTGCTGTTTGCTACCAACAACAAGAGTGTTTGGTTTGTGTTTTTGTTTTTACCTTCTATCCTTTCAGTACTTTCAATAACATTAGAACTTTTCATTTGTGGATTGAATTTTTTTTTTCCAGACAGGCAACATATCTCCTACGAATCATTGTTCCAGTTCTGTGGCTTGGCTTCTGTTCAGTGAGGAGGACTAGAGATCTTGTACAACACTGTAGGGGCTCCAGCATTCATGCTACTGATCTGCCTGCGTTCCCTGCTTCCTGCTCCTCTCAGCACCATGGCCAACAAGCAGGATCAGCCAGACTTCATATATGAAGCAGCTGTGTTTAGGGTAGACAGAAAAGATGTGTCATGTAGCCTGACGGTTAAATATTGGACAAGTTTAAGCACCCTTTTTAAAATTTTTTTTTTCATATTTCCAATATCTCATGTAACCTATATACCTTGACCAATATGCGCCGCTCCTTATCTGTCTTTTATTTAAATATGTCCTGGATTCCAACTCATTTTTCAGAATGTTTTTTCAATTGGGAATTTTTACTTTTCCTGCTAAACTTGTCGCAGATGTGTAAGTTTAGTCGGGTGCATCGTATCCTCAGTTTACCAGCAACCAGAGGAAACCCTGAAATCACAAATTTGAAAGTACTTGCACTCAAACAAGGCCAGAGATGCTGTGAAGTTTATAATTTTCTCTGTCCCAGTCAGGCTACATTTTGATTTTTCTGCAAAATGAAAGTCAAATCCTCAGCTTCATGATCTTTTCCATGCATTTGAATTTGAAAAATAGAACATGTTTTTCTAGTTTTTCTTCCCCTTTTTAGATTTAGCTGGTGGGGCTGGCCTACTTGACATTTCTAAGAAGTCTCATCCCCTGAAGTGTCAGCATGTGTTTTTCTCCTTTGACTCTATTACACAGTCTCCAATATTTCATTCTGCCAGGTGCAACAAGCATGCCACTTTATCCATCTTTTGAACATTTGCTTCTAATGTATGCTCGGCTACCTGGTGGTGTGTAGCTGACACTGTCTTTAACATGCCTTGAATCCATCTGTCTGTTGGACCATATGGTTGTAATTTATTTGGCAGCCACGCTCCTAATCACAAATGGAGCATCCTCAAGTCTCTTCTGTTCCAGGAGATGCAGAAGTTCCTCATTCCAGCATTAGGATTATTGGAAGATTCATTTCTCAGGCTTTCCCTTGCTGCTTTACAACCTCCTTCAGAGCCGTCCTCAGTGTTCAGCAGTTCTCCCTGGAGATGTCCAGCAATGCAAAGCCTTTATGCAAACCCTAATGCCAGACACAATCATTTATAATTTTTCTTGTGACATACAGGCTCAAGTCATAGCCAGCTTCTGTCAGAGAAACATCTGTCCTTTCGTTGTCTGAGCAGCTGTGCTGGCTCTCTTCCTGTAAGTTGGAAATACTTCAGTCAATTGGTGAAACTATTATAAATTTGGGATAAGAAGGGTCCATTTCACAACCTGCTCTATAGTCTAGGCATTCTCTTGTGAGGTTATTACTTTTGCATGTGACTGGTGGTTATACATGTTATATTCCTAACACACATCTCTACATCTTCACTTATCTCAGACCATCATGCACCACTTCATAATCTTCACAAGATTTTATTCATTCCTGAGTTTCCCTGAGGGTAAGCACATGTTAACAACCTGATTTGTGTGTTTGGGCACTGTCGAGTTTTTTATCTAAGTTGATACGCTTGTGATACCAAATCACTTTCCATCTCAAACTTTCCCACTAAATCAGAGAGGGTTAGATCTGGTGCTTGCAGTACTATCTTGCCAAAACTCTCTGTCCTTCCTTAAGATGATGGAGAAGGCCATCTCTTAAAGACTTACAGCCTTGAATGCTGATGCTGAAGGAGGTGTGCTATCTGCTGACTGCATGTCTTTTTGCTGCAGAGCAAAAGCTGGTGCCTCACTACACAACGTGAAACAGGATCCTAGCACTGGCTGACCCAGCAAGGTGTCTTCAAATGCTGCCATCTGTCAACCTGAGCATAAAGAAACAGTAACTTTTCTGGATCATTTTGCTAATACTTACAGTCCCCATCACACACCCCATGTGTGTTATTTCCCCTCCATCATAATCTGGGCCACCTACAAACCAAGAAACATATCCTCTACTTTTTGGCTTTGTCTCTTTTACAGTGCCATCCAAAAAAGAGTAGTTTCTGTGGTTTTGGTTTGGGCAGGAAGCCCTCATAGCCTTCCATTGTTTTTTCTTCATCTACGAACAAATCAGAGACAGTGATGGAGACAGATCCTGACCTCCTCCACTTTCTTCAGGTGAGGCAGTGGCCACTTGGTTAGCCCAGGATTTGATGTGACTCTCATGAGCCTTTCCTGACAGCAGATGCATCACCAGGTGTGTCACAGTGCCTCTTCACATGCCACGGGTGACTGGGTGGGAGATATATACATTTGAAGCATGAATTGCTAACTTCCAGTTATTTCCAATCTATTTTATAGTAATGTATGAGGAGATAACTGCCGTCTTTCAAAACAAAGCTATCTTGGCACTTCCATCTTCCTTGCAGAGAAGGAAACAGTCATCCTTCAGACCTCTAGTCCTGCCTGGAATCTTATCTTTCTCACTTCACCGAACTTTCAAGCCCACCCAGAAATGCCAAATCTGATGCCAAAGTGATAAATGTGGGTAGTGGGCAATCAACAGCTGAGATAAGAAAGTCCATCCTCTAACAGACAAGCTTTACTGGAACATACACAACTATGCAGAGCTAAGCAGTGATATGTAGCCTCTGTTAATAAACTCTCACTAGTCTGTTGGCCAGATGTCCTGTGAGTCATGAGACTGGAGATGGTCCACAGCAGAGATCATGCAGATTCAACTCCTTAAAGTTCAAAGCATTCACAAGTTCAAAGCATCCACAACTCCTCTGTTCTGGTCACCTCTTACAATTTTTTTTCCAGTTCTTTGTTTAAAGCTGGTAATGTCTCTTCTTACCTCAGCAGTCACTTTTCCTCCCTGAGCTGTTGCATTCCTTTCTTTATCTTTCCAAGGAGGCTTTTTTTTTTGTTTTCCTTATCTTCTGTTTTGCTCATGGAGTCAGATAATGCAAAGGCAACAGCTACTCTTGTTCCTTAGGAGAGGGGAAGAAGGGTTCAACCATAAAATAATTATGTCAGGTCTTGCTTGTGCTGGCTACAGACTACTTGGCCTGCAGTCTACTGACTTAAAATAAATTATAGACTAATTTAAATTTAGCTTTTAATAGTTTAAATCTAGTCACACTAACTCAACACTAGTAATTCTTTGCTTCTTCAATATTTCAACAGATATCAACACCTTTTAAAATCCAAGCAAACTGTGGCTATGAATTCTGCTTATCTGTTTTTCTGTTGAAGTACATAATATTCTTGATCTACAGATGCAAGAATTTCCTTTACATAACTGTCATTCAAGCTCTGTCACATCATGTCATCTGGATGCTTTATAACTATTTCTAGCTAGAATTTCGTCCAGATTAACTAATACAAGTTTTATTGACTTTTCTTGGATCATCCCCAAATTTGCTATTATTGTTTTCCATTGTGTGGTGGTTTTAATCAGTAGCAGTTTCAATCCAGGGCATGTGTTATTGAAGGAAGCTTTAACCACATCCTCAGTACTGGTGTCTTGGCAATTCTTGGGTGTTCCCTCAGAGTCCTGGATGTATTTTACCATTTCCTTTGAAAAATTGGTCTTTGACGTAATTCCATCTTTACCTGACACAAGTAAGACCAATGTAGTGAACTCCTCAACACCTTCTGAAGAGGGGACCTATACAAAGAAACCATTCAGCTTTTGAAGAATAACAAATGGTTATGACAGATGCTCAGGCTGCCAAAAACCTTCACTTCCTTTATGGGTTTGTTTTTCTTGATATACTTAAAAGTTTCTTGTTGTTTGTGCTAATGTCTCCATAGAGTGATTCACTATATCCCATTTAATTAGGAGAAAAAATTAGACTTTAATTAGTATGTACTCCAGACAACACAAGGAAACAATTCAAATACATAAACATATGTTAAAAAATATGGAAAAAAAGAACACGAATATAAACAGTTCTCATGGATGTACCAAAGGCAAATTCTGCCTAACGGGATATCTTTGTACGGTGAAATGATTTGCACAGTGGGCAAGAAGAAAGCAGAAGGATAATTTATACAACGACTTCACCAAAGTCTTTCTCTTATGGTAATGTGTGGCCAAATCGGTGAGATATTGGCTGGATGAGCGGATGATGAAGAGAAAATAGTCTGGATCACCAGGCTAAAAGGGTTGTGCCACAAAGCCCAACCAGCAGCTCATTACCAGTGGCAGCTCTTAGTGATTGATACAGGGCCAATACTGTTCATGAAAGACTCAGACGACTCTCAGTAAATGCAGAGATAATCAAACTGAGTGGAGCAGTTAAGGTGCTGCAGACAGAGCTGCTATGCAGAGACTTCAACAAGCTTTGAGAAAAGGGTCGGCAGGAACCTTACGAAATTCATAGAAGCCAAATGCCAAATCTTCCAATATAGATGCAACAATAACTATGCAATAGTGAAAAAAAAAAAAAAAGCTGGATAAATAAAGTGGTAAAAAAAAAGATTTGTGAAAAAGGACTTTGGAGTAACACATTGGTCTGTGCTAACAGGAGTGTAGCCAGCAGATTGAATCAAGTGGCTCTTCCTCTGTTTGGCAGTAATAAGTTCATGTCTGGAGGACTATGTGCATTAGGGGTTGCCAGTCCAAGAAAAGCACAGACGTAAGCGAGCAAGGCCAGTAAAGGACCTTCAGCATGGTCAGAGCTGGAGCACAGGACACATGAGAACAGGATGAGAAACCTGACCTCAATCTGCCTGGACAAAGGCACACTGGAGCATTTTACTGCTATCTTCAGCTACCTGACTACAGAGGAGATGCAGCAACTCTCTTTTCAGAGGTAAACAGAGAGGTGACCAAAGGCAGCAGACACAAGTTGGAACATACAAAATTCCCATTAAATATTAGGATAACCTCTTCTACTACAAGGGAAGTCAAATACTGGTCCCTAAGAGTTTATGGATCCTCCATCTTTGAAGCTGTTCAAAACATAACTAGACACTGCTAAATAAGTTGATCTTTATGGGCCTCCTTCAAGACACCATTCCAAACTCCGTCTGTAAATATTATACATCCACCTTGGTAAGTCCCTTCCACTTTCTCTGAGATTTTTCATTGCAATCAAAAGTTCCCAAATGACTCCTATTCCAGAAACATGAAATTTTTGCATTGACAGCTGTGCTAGAAATAAACTAGAAGGGCTGAGATAGAGCACCCCATTAATAGGATTCAACAGTTTCTGTGAATCAATTGATTTCTCTGAGTCAGAAGCTGGGTGCTTCTCAGCAGTTGTTTGTTATATATAGCACCTATGTATATGGTACCTAAGCTAAAGATGTTTCTGGTATGTCTTCTGTAAAGCAATCATATTTCATAGCTGATATGTAAGGTTAGCCTGTATCCTCTCCCATTAGTAGTGATCAGTAGGAGAAGGGTAGTGAGATAGTTTTAGGAGTTCTCCTTCTCACAGATCAGATCTCATTCAGACCTCCCCTTTTGAAATCTTTCTCTCAGCCAGCTCAGCATGACTGCTGAGTGACTGAATTTCCACTTGGTAACTGAGAACATTGACTGTTGTGTTCCATCCATTCTCCCTCTGCTTTTATGAGAGGAGACAGCAACACTGTGTAGCCCCTATTATTTACACAAGTTGGGCTGGGGTTTTTTTCTCAAGAATAAATTATATTAACACAACACCTGTTAACTCAGCTATGCTTTTGAAGAGAAAGAAGTAGATTTGCCATTTATACATGTACTTATGCATTGTCCAGAACAAAACAAAAAAAAATCACTTCCTCAAGTCTCTTTCAAGTTACAATTAACTAAAAAATTGTCTTCTGACTTGAAGAAGGGACAGAAGTTATCCAAATAGAGTAAACAAGTAGCTTTCTCTGCCGTGTAGTCAACAACACCATGTTGATTTACATCTCAAGGGGAAGGCTTCCACTGGGATTCTTTGATGTCTTTTAAAGACAGCAGACTTCCCTTTGGCAAGGTCCTTAAAAAGGCTTCTTTCCTCTACAAGAATTTCTATATTCTCACAGAATTTTTAAGAACACAGTGACTTCTATCCCTTCATTAAATTTGGTAGAAATTGGTCAGACAAACATTAAGGCACTAAGATAGCTGTATTCATATGCCTTCACAAATATAATACACATACACGTATAGGCCCATTACCACGTTGTCTTATTTCCTTAAGCAAGCAAAATAAAGATATCTTTACCGAAAGATGCAAAAAAGAAAGCCCCATGAATAACACTAATCCTCAGTACTTCCATTATAATATTTTTTTCAGACAATAATTAGAGAGCAATTATTAATAATTCATATGAGCAGACTATCAACCAACTACTAACAGAGATGGTTCACAAGTACTGTATAAAACTCCAACAAAAAGAAAAACAAGGAAGAAAAGCAAGGTAAATCACCACCTTTTATTTATGTTATTCATACTCTTCCAATTATGAAAATCCATTTCAGGGATGATGATCCCAGCAGGATTACAAAGGGTCTGTGTCAACACTTCCAGCCATTCCAGCCCTCCCTAACAAACATATAGAGTTTCCATTAAGGAATGTTCCTTACAATCACCCCCACTTTCAGCTCCACACAGCTGAAGAAGACTCCAGGCAGTAATATCCTCCTCTACCTCCATGACAAAGGACAATACAGGATAGGCCATGGCACCACCTGTTCCTGCTATCAAACTCATACTTCTATCTCTGCCTGAGAGGCAAGTACTAAAAATAGCTGGAAGAACTGAGAGCTCTAAGCCAAAAATTCATAGGACACTTCTTAAGCTTCCTGTGTTTTTACTCAATAATGTCCAGTCTTCTCTGTGCCTGTGCAAATAAGCAGCCCATCACACCCAGCCACCACCACATCTTCCCCACTGCCTACTTGCTGCCTCCACCTTTTGCCACTGGTACCTTGGGACCATCCACCTTAGTCAGTGGAGACTGGAACCAATCCATAGGAACCAGACCTACTGCTGCACGGAACTGAAAGGTTAGCTTCTTCTCTGTGTAAAATGGAAAAAGCTAAACATACTGAAGCCCATTCCAGCAGTAAAACTTAAACTGATGTATAAACTGATTCAGGGGAATCACTGCAAATGTGTACTGCAGATGCTGTCAGACCCGCTTAAACCCAGCTTGCATCTTTTTGTTTGTACTGATATCTATCAATCCAACACAAGATTCAGTCAATATGAAAGAATATTTGCAGGTAGATTTCCACAGTGATACTCAAAATTAACTTGGTTAAACTCAGGTAGGTTTTGAGGCTAGAACAGGCATAAATTACTAGTAGGATTTTTCCAACTGCCAGAGTAAAAAAATTATATATTCTAAAGAATACTAATCATCTGAAAGAATTCTAAAATTATTCTAAGTGAATATTATCATCTCTATGGGAGATGAAACTTATAGAGGCAAGCTTCATTAAAATGCATAATTAGGAACAGGAAATACAAAAGACTGATCATAAAGCAGCACAAACTAAAGCCCTGAACTACTGAAAATATTCCTGAAGGATTATCCCAGAGTCTTAAAAAGGTGATTTGGATTTGATCAAGAGATTTTAAACCTGTGAAGAAAATGAGTAAAATTTAGGCTGCAGTCATGCCAATGGGAGCTTGGTAACTTAAGTGTTGTAAGAAATGTTCTACATTTATAATATACAGGGAAATTTGCACATTGGAATTCAAGATGAAAGAAGTATATATCAAATTTAACTTCTATTTATCTGGTTTTCTGTAATTTTATAGAGTGAAGGATGTTTTCTCTCCAACTTTTCTTCTATCCATCAGGTCCCTCCCCCTCAAGTCAATACCAAAATTTCACAGAATCACAGAATGGCCAGATGGGAAAGGGCCACAGTGGGTTATCTCGTCCAACCTCCCTGCTCAAGCAGGGCCATCCCAGAGCACATGGCACAGGATTGTGTCCAGATGGTTCTTGAATATCTCCAGTGAGGGAGACTCCACAGCCTCTCTGGGCAGCCTGTTCCATGTTCTTTCTCATGTTCAGGTAGAACTTCCTGTGCATCAGTTTCTGCCCATTGCCTCTTGTCCTGTTGCTTGGCACCACTGAGAAGACCCTGGATCCATCCTCTTG